>PVIJ01021317.1:0-18800 GCA_004024925.1 Scalopus aquaticus | reverse complement strand
GACGCGAGTTCGACGCCCAGCCGGGGAGAATCCCACATGGCGCGGCAGACCTCTGTCCTGCCTTGCCCGCTGCTCCCCTCAGCAGTGTATTTCTGATCTGCCTGTTCTGCTACCCGCTCTGTCTCTGGTGAGCCCTCTCGCCGCCCCACACCTCTGGCCTGTACCCCAGCTTGTATGTATAAATAAAAAATAAATCTTAAAAAAAAAAAAAAAGAAATGCCAGCTTTTGAGACATTCAAAAAATACTTAAACTGCTTCTGATAAGCCTACTAAATATATAAATAGCACCTTGGGAACCCATGAAGTATTGTTTACTATGCTGAAGAGAGGAAACACAGCAGATAAACAGGAGGGGAAAATGGAAGAAGCCTCCAGCTGAAAGCTACAGCACTGAAGAAATGAAGCAAGTTAAAGGTCACTACTCTGATCTGAGATGTTGAACTGAGATGTGGGTTGTAGGCTGGGAGAAGGGCTAGGGCCAACTGTAGCTACCAGAAACAGAATGACCAAGGTTTGAACTCTGGTCTAACACATACAAAAACAGAATGGCAAAAAGCCACAAACACACTGGATCACCAAGGTGGTCACACCGAGCTGGCAGTGGAAGAGATCCTCAGACTCCCAGACAGACCCCAATCTACGGTAAAGAAGCTCAAACAGGGCTGGGGTGAACCAGGTAGGACTCCAGGTCACAGTCAAAGTCCTTGAAGAGCATAGACTCCGATGGACTGGGCTGGGTAGCTTGTGTCTTCATGACAAAGTTCACTGGCTGCTTCTGTAGGAACTCTGGGTCAAAGGGCACACCCCGAAAGAAAGGGTGGAGCTGGAAGTGATGCAAATAACGGAGACGATGGAGGGGATTCTGACATAAGAGCTGAAGAGAAATAGAGCATGAAGGATGAGGGGTTAGGATAGGAAAGGATCCGAACAGATAAACTGGGAAAGGAAAAAGAAGTTCATGAAGTTGTAGAGGGCAGGAAAAAGAACCATAAAGAATAGAGGATTTTAAAATGGAGAAAAGCACTAATTGGGGGACAAAGGTAGGAATAAAAGAACTGCACTGGGCTGATAGCAGCAGTGGCCCACTGTCTTAGAAGTGACCTCTCCTGGATGGGGAGATCATCTGGAGAACCAAAACTCGGTAATGAAATTTGAAGTGCCGGTTAGAGGGCAAGTAGTGAGGTGGTACTTGATCAAGTTGGAACCCCTGTCCCCAAGTTCATCAGGAATGGGTAACTATCACTTCAGCGATAGAGAAAGGAGCAAGTGAACAGTTTGGTAGTCAAGAAAGAAAACAGTGCGCATCCTTACCTCATGGAGCAGGAGCGAGAACCCTCGGTTAAGAGAAGCTGGGATCTCAGTGTCACGGTGGGTCACGCTTGCCAACATGGCCACATGGTCTCTTTCTGCAGCGACTGGAAACTGGGTTAAGGAGTAGGAAGGTATCATTCCTTAGTTAGAACACAGCAAGATTTCCTAAGGTTGTCCTTTTTCCCACCCCAAGGTGAAGCTCCTCTTCTCTGCCATTTCTCACCTTTCCAGTTGCCAGAGAGAAAAGTAAGACACCCAAGGACCACCAGTCAGCCACGTGGTTGTAGGGCCCTCCGCTCAGGACCTCTGGGGCTACAGATTTGAAAGATAACTTGTCACTGTTATCCAATGGCCCGCCTCCTGCCTAAGGCTGACCCATCAGCTGTAGCTTCTCTCTCACCCATATACTGAAGGGTGCCACAGATAGTATAGGCTCGGGCTCCCTGAGGCAGGTGGCGGGACAGACCAAAGTCTGTCAGTTTCAGGTGGCCTATGAAAGAGAAGACAACAGTATGACTTTTCCACCTCCTGTCAGTCATGACTTACTCCCAGACCAAAATACCTCTCATTCTGGGACTAGCAAAAGGACATCTTACCTCATTCATCCAGAAGGATATTCTCCATCTGAAAAATCACAGGTGAGAAGTTGTTATTTTCCCTCTTACTTTCAGCCCCCTTTCATCATGTACACTCCCTGCTGAAGAAGATACACTACTCTGCTCTCAGATCTATACGTGGAGGGCCCTTACTCAAATTCTTAGTACTTATAAGGGCCCCAATGTCAACTGTGCTCAGCTCCCCTCTGCCTTCTTCGACCTGTTGGTATTTCTCACTAATGTCCCTCCTCAGACATAAAAAAAAAAGCACTTATCTCTACCTTCATGTCTCGATGGATGATGCCCAAGTCATGGAGATAGCCTATGAATGACAAAGCACGGCATGTACTGAAGCTCTCCTGGCCTTTCTAACTTTGCTGGTAGCCTCCACCCCATCCCTGTTTTTTTAACCTTCAAAGTTAATACCAATAATCTCTCTGACACCCCCCCCCCCGCAGTTTGTTCCTCCCCATTTCTATTCCCACTCGTTTCACTTACACAGCACCAGAATCAGCTCAGCAGCAAAGAGGCGGATGGAGGCCTCGGCAAAGCAGCCAACGGCAGACCACAGGGAGTACAGATCTGTGCTGCAGTATCTGCACACTGCAAACCACCAGAAAACTAGGCAGTATTTGAGGACTAATATGCCTGGGCTTAAGGCATTATAGACCTCCTGCCCAAATTGATGCCATCTGCTGTTCCCTCTCCCTTTGGGAGACAGTAGTACTATGAGAAAGGGAACAGAGCACAGGCAGAAAAGAGAGGGATGGGTAACCTCAGAGAGGGAGTACAGAACAACTCTTGGGAATGAGGCCAGTCACTCACTAATGAAGAGGTGCCATTTTCCCTGCCAGCTGTCCCCCAAACCGTGTATAAAAGGATGGTTGATCTGTCGCTAAGGATGAAGAAAATAGCAAATTAAAGGAGGGTCACTGAGGATCAAGGCAGCCAAGAAGTCAGGTTTTACCTAATTGTTTAAAGGGAGCTGCTGACCTCACTCTTGGTTTAAGTGAACTCAATACTGGGGACTGCCTGCCTGGTAACTTCAGACTCAACATAACACTAAGGAACATACTAGGTCATGCCGGAGAGAGTACCCGGATAGGCCTTAGGGTAACTGATGATAGCTACTTTTCCCATGTCTTCCCATGTTAAAGTACGTTGAATCAGAGGGAGGGGGCAGAACCCAGAAGAGCAGACAGTTGGACAAGAAAGGTACTTTCCCCACCTGGGATTTAGCTCTTCCCAGGACTATTTGTACCTGGATGCTAACCTCTTCTTTGCACTGCCTCAGGCTGTGCCTCTGAAGGACCTTTACCTTGGGTACCACCTATGAAAGGAGAGGCATGATCACTCCTAAAGGGGAATAATATTACTGAATTTTTTATTCCTTTCTGGAATCAAGATTGGAGGCAAAGAGAAGAAATAACGTGGAAGAGTACCTAGGCCCCCTACCTTGACTGCAAATACTGCTTTCTGGCCACAATCTAGCACCTTGAGGACAGTTCCAAAAAAGCCTTTAGCCAGGAGGCCTAAAATCTGTACAAAGAAATGGAGAACAGGGCAATTGCAATTGGTGTTTGTAGATTTTTCTCCCGAAGACCAGAGATCCCTGCCAGGGATTCCATTGACCTACCTTCAGTTGATGCTGCCCCCTAAAGGGCCTAATGGGAAATTCCAGCAGAAACAGGTTGATGAACTGAGGCACTGGCCACTCAGATAAAGACTTCTCTATTAGCAGTGGGGCCAGCTCCAGGGGCTTCTGATGCACTCCCATAGTCCCCACAGTTCTTCCAGACCTGACCTGGTGGTCCCCACACCTGACCAGAGGCTCTTCCAGCCTCGGACCAAGGGGCCCCGGATGTTGTCACGCTGCTAGGAACCAAGGAAGCCACTCTAAACCTTCTGCCCCTGAGAGGTTACAGTTTCTGCCCATCTTAGCAGGCACTCCCTCCCCCTCAAATCTCAATCCTAGCTAGAGGTATGTTTTTGACCAGGTAAAACTGCCATTACCCCTGCTTTGGACCAAAGCCTAGATTTTCTGGGCACGATTCAAATCATCTAAGAAAGCAATCACTGGATAAGGCATTAGAAATAACAGCCTGCGTCTCTCACTAAGGAGCTGAGATACCTCCCTTCCCCAACCCCACATTGGGCATCACTAAAATACGCCTCACCAGCTACTTCATAGGCCTCAAGTCCATGCCTCTATCACCTTCCCTCAGCAGGCTGTCAGAGCCCACAGCCTACCTTCTAAGAAGCAGCCACTCGGGCATGTTGCCCCAGCCGACAGTTCACTGCTCCCATCCCCAGCCTCTGCCTCCCCTCCACTAAATCTGCTGTCCCAGTTACATAAGCAATTCCTCCCCCTGATGCTGCATTACACGAGCCCCACCTTTTCCTTGCTGTTCATGACTAGAGCTGCACGTGATGCATCCAAACCTTTCCCTATCCCAAATCCTATCTCACCAGGTTTAGTCAAAACTAAAATGTGCAGGGCCTTCCCGGTGGCGCAACGGTTAAGCGCTGCGCTGTGGAGCTGTCGGCAGCGGCGACGCGAGTTCGACGTCTGGCCAGGGAGAATCCCACATGGTGCGGCAGACCTCTCCTGCCTTGCCCGCTGCTCCTCTCAGCAGTGTATTTCTGATCTGCCTATTCTGCTACCCGCTCTGTCTCTGGTGAGCCGTCTCACCGCCCCACGCCTCTGGCCTATACCCCAGCTTGTATGTATAAATAAAAAATAAATCTTTGAAAAAGAAGAAAAAAAAAACAAACTAAAATGTGCAGAGACCTATCAGCATGGAGTCAATGTCATATCAGAGCTGGGAAGTACCTGTGATATTGCTTCAGACAGAAGGGAAGAGGCCACCTCACTAGAGTGGCAGCTAGAGGATGTGTCTTGGTTGATGGAGAGGGAAGGACACTTGCATGCAACACAAAAGAAAAAAAAAAACCCAATATCAAATTTAAAATATATTTTTTCTCTTTAAATAATTTTCTTACCATTTTCCAGGGCATACCCCAGGAGGACCCATGGCCAGCCCTGGTTCCTATTGCCATCCTCCCAAATGAGCTTGGCACCAACTGGGGAGAGGCTGATTCCCTCCAGAACACTAATATCTTTCATACAAGGCAGTAAAATGAGGGACAGATGAGATCCTGCCAGCCTCCAATTTCTGGCACATGGGGAGAGCAGTTATACTTAGAAATATATATATTTATAGATATGTCTTTATAAAAATTTACCACACTTGATCAGGACTGTCCCCCAACCCTTTCAGCTGACCCCAAGGGAACCAGATTCTAGCCTTGGGCCTATTCCCTGTATCTTGCTCTCTTGATGCCTCTCTGGCCCTGGGCCTGCTGATCAGCATGAGGTAGAACTCTCAGCATTATCTACCATGCTCTGCAGGGAACAGGCCAGCTGCTAAAGAGCAGTGCCTCTCTCCACAGCATCCTGTGGGCTCCTGGCCCCACAAATCCTGATGGATGAAGAGAAGTGCCTCCCACCCCACAAGTCCCTGGGGCCTGAGCCAGAGTCAGCTCTTGTACTTCAGCCACTCTTGGATCACTTGCGCCAGCCAAAGATGGACTTCTTGCCAGGGTTCTTGTTGCCCACACTTAAACCGATGAGGAGCCGGGCTTTCTCCTCCTCTTCCTGTTGTTTCATGTTGAGGTCTGATTTAGTTTCTAGCTTTCCCCGGACCTCAGAGCCCGTTGCAGTCTTCAGCCTTAGCTTCTCTTTGATTACCTGATAGGTTAGAGAGTAAAAGGGAAGATAAATATTAGTGAGACAGGCAGAAAAAATCAAAGTAAACCAAGTCAATGAAGATTTATTAAACTTAATGTGAACACACCATGGGGCAATTCAAATTATAAAATGATCTCCACTTTCAAGAGTCTATTCTAACACTGAGTTTGTGTGAGCCCTGAGTTCCCTAAAAATCAACAGTAGTTAACATAGGAAATAGTAAACATTCAATTCAATCATCTGAGCAAAGTCACTCACTCACTTCATTCACCTGGCCTTTCCCAAGGCTGCTGGTTAATATGCTACAAGAACATGTTCCTGAGTTGAGGACCTGCTTGCTACCCTGCTAGCCATCCAGCCATGAACTCTGGTGGGATACCTGAGCAACCAGGGCTTTGCGGCTGTCCCTCTTGACAGCCATGGCAAAGTCCAGCCATGTCCATGTGTTGTTGTGGTACTCCAGACAGGGGAGCACCAGGTTAAGGTCACCCCAGTCCACACTGTTCTTCTCACCCTGCAAGAGGAGGAGGGAGAGGAGAAAGAAGAGGGAAGAAGCATATCAGTTGTTATTTTTAGTCCAAACCAGTACTTGAGCCCAAGTCTAGTTAGTCCCTTCCTGCAGTGATGACCTACAGATACTGATGTCCCTCTACCTCAGCCTAGTAATGGTGCTGCCTCCTGAGAAGAGAGAACAGAAGGGACAGCAGATGTAGCACAGACTAGTTTCACAAGCTGAACTCTTCTCTAATCTCTGATGATTTTATCTGGTTCACTTCCCACCCTGTTCTAAAAAATGCAGGGGAGGAGCAGACCTTGTAGCTGACACACAGTGGAACTTGTGGGATCTTTATGTAGATGAAGGAGTTATTCATGGCCGCTCGCTCTTTCATTTTGTCAATATCATCCACAGGGTGCTAGGACAAGCAGGAAAAGTATGAGTCCCTAAAAACCACCAGAAGAAACTTAGGACCCCAGACATCTCCCTTTTTTGTCACTCCTGGAGTAGATGCAAAGGACACATAAGACATCCTCAGTGAGGCCAAAAGCAGCTCCCATTTTTCTGTCTTTTAAGAGCATGTCAGGTACCTCAGGTGCTTTGCGAAATGACCTCCTGACCCCAGAACTCCGATTCAAGCCCTGCGCCACACCCTTCCCAGGGCCCAGTGCTGCTGCATCATCTGCTGCAATCAGCTGCCGAGGCTTCACCACTGGTATTCCTAGGAAAAAGCAAGCACACAGCTGCCATCCTCTTTCTGAAGCTTCAGTTGTCTCTGGAGCCGTTACCCCATTTCTTCTGGAGCTCCACCACAAAAGTTCTCACCAGTAGTCACCAGTTTGGATTTATCTTCTTCATCACCAACCTCATCATCTTCCACACTTCGGCCAGGAAAGAAAAAACCCATTATTCTATGGAAGAACTGGTGTGTCAGCTGGATGGTAAGAGGTACCACGTTTACCTAAAGAGGAAAAAGGCTGAAGAAGCAATTAAGCTCAGACATCATCCCTCACTCTTCCTAACCCTAGTATAGCGCAAGGGAACACAAAGAAAGCTTCTGACTGTCCCTTCTTCCTGGGTACCCAAAGGACTGTTTACTAACCTCAAAGTGCTCCTTAACAGAGATACCCCCAACTGGGGGTCGGACTTTGCTGAAGAGGCGAAGGGCTAGCTGTCGTCCAGACTGGCAGGAGCTCTGGGGCCGCAGGACTACCTGTAGGGTACAGTGATAAATTAACCAAGTATCTTTTACAGACTTAGAAGAGAATCAGTGGTCCTGTTAGGCTGGGCAAGAAGCTTCCACCATTTCAGATCACCACATTGTTGAAAACCGGTTTATGTGGAAGGACTATTACAAATGCACTGAGGTAGGAAGCAAGTGAATGGCAAGGAAGGGGGAAATGACTTGCCTTATAAACCGCATTGGGCAGGAGGTTGTTCATAGTGAACCAGCCCAACTCCAGAAGATGTTCTGCTGTATCATCAGATTTATTCACCTATAAAGACAGATACCCCACCCCATCCCATCCACTATAATTAGCATTTCTCAGGAGCCTGCTAGAGAATTGCTATATTTTTGCTATTGTTTTCAGCTTCTCCGTATGTTTAATCCCTATTTTTGGTATTTCTTTCAATCTGAAACAGTCAATACATCCTATAATCCAGTTTCCCATGGGTACTACAGGTCTCATGGGTACTAAATGTCAGTATTATTTCTAATTCACTGTGACACTCAAAATGGTCTCATTTTCAAAGGTCTAGGGGCTTGGGGAAGGGATTCATACTGTTCTCTTCTCCATACAAAGGGTAAGTGTAAGAAAGCCGAATGCTAGTATAGAATTAATGGCTCTTTTACAAGCTGGACTTGGAACACTATTCCTTCCGGGCATTTCTAGAGATACTATAGTCAATGAGGGAAGCACTTGATCAAGCTTATGTATATCTGTATTATTTCACATTACAAACATGTCTAAAGGGACCTCAGCTCATGTTTTTTTTTTGTTGTTGTTGTTTTTTAAAGATTTATTTATTTTTTCATACAAGCTGGAGTATTGGCCAGAGGCTGAGGCGGCGAGAGGGTTCACCAGAGACAGAGCGGGGAGCAGAGCAAGCAGATTGACGGAAACACACTGCTGAGGGGAGCAGCGGGCGAGGCAGGAGAGGTCTGCCGCGCCATGTGGGAATTTCCCCGGCCGGGCATTGAACTTACATCACCGCTGCTGACAGCTGCACAGCGTAGCGCTTTAACCACTGCGCCACCAGGGAGGCCCTTGGCTCATGTTTCTATCATTAATAATCATATCATAATTAGCCCCTTTTTGTTTTACTCTTTTTGTGAATCAGACTTCTGAAATAGGTCAATGCCTCTCAATACAGCTGCTACTTTGTGACTGTATATGCCCAATACCTTGCTGTAGAGGAACCGCTGCAGCTCCAGTTCAGCAATTCCTAGTTGTCCATCTTCCTCTGTCAGACGCCACCGTGCCTGAGCAAAATAGAACTCAGTGCGACGAACCACACTCACATCTTCTTGCTGCTTTCGCAGCTCCATCTTGTTGGCCTGCTGCAATTGGAAATCCTTGAAACACCTATAAATGGACAAGATGACCAAAGTCAACAAGGGCAACAGGGTTGGGGTAGAGTAGAATGCTCTAGAATGATGCAGGCGGTAAACCCCAAAGATGGACCTATTCTGGAACCGTTATTCCCTAATTTTTTTTCATAGACTCACTGTGCCTCTCACCTTGAAGCACAGAAGCATAAACCCTATCTTTCAGGTCTACACCTTACTGATAAATTAGCTTCTTCCCACTAATAACCCTCATGATTATATCTGCAATTGTGAATAACTTCAAGATATTTTCCTTTCAGTTCAGCTGCACAGTGTCAAGGTCACAAAGTGATCTGTCCCAACTACCCATTTTTCTGCTTTCTCTAGAGGTACTCTATTGAAAATCCAAAGGAAGAGCTCTCCTGTTCTCAACTTCTTGGCCAAGTCCAACGAGGCTCATTCAGAAAGAGACGCCTGAATCTACCACAACAGCCTTTGATATTACATACTGGACTCTAACAACACAGGCAAGAAAGAAAAATCCACTCCAGCTGTGGCACTGAGAAAGGGCAGGTAAAGAATGCTGGGGCACCTGATGAGGATATTGAGTTCTTCACTTTCCAGCTGCAGGTTGGCCTTCTCCTGGTTTAGCTGCAACTGCAGCTTTTGGTTCAGGTCAAGCAGGTTCTCATTCTTGCTGTCATCCTGCAATGACTAAGGACAGGAGAGAGTGAGATTTCCCTTGTCCTAGGAGACCTCCCTATCTTCCAGCTGCCCAGGTCACTACCTTCATGATTGAATACATCTGTTTTTCCAGCTGCCGGATCTGAGCCACATGCTGCCGCACAGCCTCCTGCAAGTGTAATATGCTGCTGCGCTGCTCCTCAGGGTTGCTAGAGATCTCCAGCTGGAACCTGACCCGCTGCTTCTTCTCACTATGCTCCTAAAGAAATGGAAAAGGAAATGACAAGATGTTTTAATAAACAAGTATTACCACAAAGTAGAATAGAAAAAGGAACAAGAAACAGGGATCTCAAAAAAAAAAAAAAAGAAAATTGGGGGTCTCTTCTGGAAATTCTATCACTGGGTAGTAGCAAGAGCAAAGAATAGCCCAATGCAGAATATTTAACAATATGGATTTCACTATAAGCCAGTCTCACAAATGAAGATGAAGATGGAAGTGGGGAGCAGCTACTGTTTTTGGAGGTATTTAGGTGACTGAGAACTGACCAAGAAAATCCAGTAAACATTTCCAGGATAAATGATATTTCAACTGTCATTACTGACTAATAGAGGACGCACCAATCACAAGGCCCTTTTTCAATTTGAAGCATGGCTTTTCTTTTGGGGTTCCAAATGAAGGACAGGGTTTCAGGGTTCCTGTGAGGCTAAGTGGCGTTCTGTCAGGGCCCATGCGCACCTTCCGCTTGGGTTCTACGTGGAGCAGCAGGTTGTTGACAATGTCCAGGATCATGGCATACTGAGCCGGGTTGGTAGAGATTTCCAGCTCGTGATGGATGAGGGTGAAGGTGTCCACAGCCCCTGTATAATTGTCAGCAGCTAAATAAGAGGTTCAAGTTTCTCCTTAACTATTTACCCCACCTCCTAACCTGTACCTGGAGCCAATCCTATTATAAAAAGGGATTGTGAGAGATGCTTATGGGTAGGAACATGTTTACTTATTTCAGAATCAAATAATACTCATTCAGCCCAGTTCCCTCCAAGAGCACAAGATATTCTTACACAAGAACTTACAAAATATAGAGCCAAGTGAAATGTTAATGCCGGCTGCACAGTGACACTTTTAATAACACTGCCTCAAAACCACTAAGAAAATAATTACTCTCACAAGTTCACTGGTTCCCTCCTAAAAGCCTTTTATGTCCTGAATACCTTCCTGCTTCTTCAGGAGATCTTCCTTTTCCTGGTTCTCATGAACCTCAGGTGGCTTAATCTGAGTTGCAAGCTCGGGATCAATGTCATGGCTGTAACTAATATAGTACATTCGGCAGTTGCAGCGTGAAATGATCCGCTGGACTTGCTGGGCTTGTTGCGCCTCAGCTGGCTGGTTCCAATCTGGGAAGAGGTGAGAAAGACATTCTCAATAGAGGTATTTTGAGAGCCTCCCAGCTATGTGTGATGTCTAGAGAACTCCAGACACTTCCAACCAGCCCTAACACAAAATGGTCCTATTCCAGCATATTTTTCTCTTAAGAGGAGGTAAGGAAATGAGGCCCCTTTGGGGTGCCCTCACCATAGGACGGGGAGGAGGGAAAAGCGAACCTGTGGTGGTGGTAACCATGCCTCCCACTGCCTGCCCGCTCTCCATCAGCTCCTGCACAGAGTCCAGACTACGCTGCCGGTGCTCCTCAATATTCTTCACCTAAAGACAAGAGATATAGGTACCTGGGTGACAGATCTCCATGAGATGTTAAGCAGTGATACTATCTAGAATTCATCTGTCTGGAATAGCCTAAAGGTTCTCCCAGGACAGAGAACATATATGTCTCTTCCTTCTGTACCAGACCACCCAAATTTCCAAACTCAATTGAGTTATATGCACATTTTGCCAGGCCCACACGCCTCAGTCCAGAAAGACAAGCTAGGTTAAAATCAAATCATGGCCCAGATCACACACATTAAGATGGCTATTTAAAAAAAATAACAACAGGTGTTGGCAAGGATGTACAGAAATTAGAACCCTGTGCACTGTTGGTGAAATGTAAAATGGACTGACACTTTGTAAAAGTGTGGCAATTCCGCAAAATATTAAAAATAGAACTACTATATGACCCAGCAAGTCCTCTTCTGCCTATATACCTAAAAGAATTGAAAGCAGGATCTTAAAGAGATATTTGTACACCCATATTTGTAACAGCATTGTTCACAATAGCTAGAATATGGAAGCAACCCAAGTGTTCATCAGTGGGTGAATGGATAAGCAATATATGGCATATATTATGATTCTGCCTTAAAGCAATCTCTGGCATATCTATTATTATTCCGCCTTAATGGAAGAAAATTCTGCTACAGCATGGATGAGCCTGGAGGACAAATACTATATGATTCTGCTTATACAAGGTGCCTTAAGAGTAGTCATATCAAAAAAAAAAAAAAGTAGTCACATCATAAAGACAGAAAGTACAATGGGTGTTTGCCAGGGACTGGGAGACAGGAGAGGTGGGGAGTACATTTGATGGGTATAGTTTCAGCTTTACAAAGATGAAAGGAATTACTAAGCTGGATGGGGGTGAAGGCTACACAACATTATGAATATATTTAATACCACTAAACTGTATACTTAAAAATGGTTTAAGATAGTAAGTTTTATGTACATTTTAGCAGAATAAAAGTTGGAAAAACAATCAAATCTTGTCATAGACAAAAAATTTCATCTTCAGAAGGAGAAATAGAAATACTGGATGGTGTCACTAATATGTGAAATATATAGTAACTAAATTAATAGTCAGATAAGGACAAGCTGAGAAACTAACCCTTGACAGCAGCCTACAGAACTGAAGCACCAAGTGGGGAGAGGTAGGGAAGGGAAAGAACAAAGAGGGAAGAAAGCACAACGGTCTACGGCGGTGGAATATGGACAAGCTGGTGGTAGATATACTATGGTGGTAATACCATGATGGAGGTAGCCTAATACTACCAGTTAAAAATAAATAAAATTTCGGCCTCCTGGTGGCACAAGGGGTTAAGACTCAGCACATGAAGCTATCCACAGCCATGCAGCATGAGTTCAATCCCCAGCCACAGAGCTAACCCACGTCACAGCAGATCTCTCCTGTTTCACCCGCTGTTCCCCTCAGCAGTGTACTTCAGTCAATCCACCTGTTCTGTTCCCCACTGTCTCTGGTGAATCTTCTAACCACCCACCTCCCTACAACTCTAGCCTACATCCCAGCTCTTGTATGCATAAATAAATAAATCTTTAAAAATAAATAAAATAAAATAAAATAAAAACCACAAAACACTTTCCCATCCACTTTGGTAATTCATGTATCTGTGCTGCTATTTTCCTGTCTTCAGACAACCACTCTGACACTGTTGCCAAGGGGGAAAGGGACTGAATTCTCTTGAGTCTCTCTGCCAAGCTGAAGTCAAAGTGAATAGCAGAATGAGTAATATGGGAAGACCATAAGTAGATCTGCCAAGTCACAAAAAAATTTAAACAGGAAAGGCAAGATCAAATCCCTCCCACCTAAGCCCAAGGACGTTCCACTCTAGTGCTAATATCAGAACTCAAAAAAGGGGTTCACTTGCATGCCTAAAAGCAGCAGAAAATGCCAGATAGGGAGGTCTTGCCTAACTCAGCCTTTCTACTTCTGCAGGAGTAGTTAATACCTTCTGTGCCTACCTCCTGAGACTATTGGTAAAGGAGTAGATTGCCTGAACCACAGTTAAATTACCAGCATGATGTCTCATATTACCAATCATTTCTTGGCTTAACATCTGATTTAAATGCTCACTACCACATCTATAATTACACTTGAGGTTGCCTGGATTGAGTCCTAAGATCAATATAAGAAGCACCAGTCAGGGAGAAGGAAAGAGGAGTCAGTTTTATCCCCATTAAACAGAACAGCAAATTTGGTTATGAGATTGCTCCTTCTCACATTAAGCTGGATCCAGTAACTCATTTGGGTGCACCATGTTCAGCACAATACAGACACTTAACCCCTAGTACATAAGTGATGTCAATGCAGAATATTGGCTAGGTACATCTCATAACCACTAGATTTCCCAATAATTCTAATATTATATCCTAGACATTATAATGTAAATTCAATTTTACCAAGAAACTGCATATTTACAGCCTAGTCCGTGCCAACTGCTCACAATCTCACCATCTAACAAAAACATCCTGAGACATAGTTAAACCTCCCAGACATACTGACTTTTAAAAAATTAAGAGTAGGGCCTCCCTGATGGCACAAGGGGTTAAGTCTTAGCACTATCGAACCTCCCTGGTGGAGAAACTGGTTAAGTGGCAGCCTGTCAGGAGCCATTGGACAAGATGGCCCCCAGCGGTGAGTTACGGCCCTAATTGCCTGAGTTGCCCATATAAGGTTAGGTTTCGATGAGGACTGCCTTAGGTTTCTGTTTCCCCGTTCCATGTACATTTTTCCCAAACTGAGGTCAGCAGGACCATCCCATTGTTTCCCGTGCCGCACTCTCATCGAATCCCCGACCTCGAACCATCCTGCGTCACCCAATGTAACCTCCCCGTGATTTTCATCCTATATATGCTCTTTCCCCTGGAACAATAAACAAGACTTGATCAGACCTCCTGTCTTGTCTCCATTTTCTCGCGTACCCCTGTCCCTTGCTCCCTGCTTCCTCCTCAGGTACAACGTTGATCTGGACTCGGGGGCCGAGTCAGCAGCCTATGAAGCTATCCACAGCCACTGCAGCTGGAGTCCGATCCCCAGCCAAGGAGCTTCCCACATGGCGCAGCAGACCTCTCCTGCCCCGCCACTGCTCCCCTCAGCAGTGTACTTAAGTAAATTTGCCTGTTCTGCTTCCCACTCTGTCTCTGGTGAATCCTCTTACCAGCCTCGCCCCACACCTCTAGCCTACACCCCAGTCCTTGTATGCATAAATAAATAAAATATAAATCTTTTTAAAAAGTTAAAAGGCTGGGGCCTCCCTGGTGGCGCAGTGGTTAAGCGCTGCGCTTTGGAGCTGTCGGCAGCGGTGACAAGAGTTCGATGCCTGGCCGGGGAGATTCCCACATGGTGGGGCAAACCTCTCCTGCCTTGCCCGCTGCTCCCCTCAGCAGTGTATTTCCGTCGCTCTGCCTGTTCTGCTCCCCACTCTGTCTCTGGTGAACCCTCTCGCCGCCCCACGCCTCTGGCCTGTACCCCAGCTTGTATGCAGAAATAAATAAATCTTAAAAAAAAAAAAAGTTAAAAGGCTATTTTCTATCATGAAATTTTACTTATTTCAAAATACTTTCTTACTGGAACTTTTCAACAATCTTGTGTGGGTGAAGCAATAAATCCATTTTACAAATAAGTGAGTTGCCCAAGGGTTCCTGGGTACTATAATGGCAAAGATGGCATTAGAAATCACATAACCTGACTCCTAGACAAGCACTCTTTCTTTCTTTTTTTTTTTTTTAAAGATTTATTTATTTATGGATACAGGCTGGGGTGTAGGCCAGAGTGTGGGGTGGTGAGAGGATTCACCAGAGACAGAGTGGGGAGCAGAACAGGCAGATAGATTGAAATACACTGCTGAGGGGAGCAGCGCGCGAGACAGGAGAGATCTGCTGCACCATGTGGGAATCTCCCTGGCCAGGGATCGAACTTGCGCTGCAGTGGCTCATGGATAGCTTCATAGTGCTGTGCCCAACCCGTGGCGCCACCAGGGAGGCCCTTTTTTTTTTTTAAGATTTATTTTTATCTATTTATGCAAGCAAGAACTGGGGTGTAGGCCAGAGGTGCTGGGTAGGGAGGTAAGAGGATTCACCAAAGACATAGTGGGGAGCAGCACAGATGGATCCACTGAGATACACTGCTGAGGAGAGCAGCGGGCGAGACAAGAGAGGTCTGCTATGCCATATGTGGTTTAGCTCCTTAGCTGGGATGGAACTCATGCTGCAGCGGCTGCTGATAGCTTCATAGCACTGAAACTTTAACTCCTGCACCACCAGGGAGGCCCAATAAGCACTATCTCTATCTGACCTACTGCCTTGCTGAAACAACCAATCATCTTCCTAAGAGAAAAGGGAAGTAGAGAGCTTATCTAAATTCTCTGACTTACTGCCCCGTTTTCTTGGCTGCCCGCTGATTTGTGTGATCTTATTAAAAGGGATCAGCAACCTTTTCAAAAGTAAACAAGTTCCAGCCTATTTTATTCTAGTGCTAGGATGTGAGAATTTCCCTTGCAAAGAAATAGAAAAGCATGAACTTAAAAAAACATAAATATTATGTGCCCATCAACCAGAGACAGACTACAATCCCTATATTCAAGGTGACATCAACCTCATTATTATTCTTGGCAGCAACAGGTCCTGTCAAGAGTCTTGCAGCTATTCCTGCAGAAAGGTCAATTGTGGAAAAATGGGTAGATTACAGGCTTTTCTCAGCCCTGCTGACTAACCTCTAGCCATAGCTGTCGGCCATCCTGCTCAGTGGGGCTGCTTTCAGTGGTGGCAAAGTACTGCATGCCATCCAACATGCAAGTCCAGGATGTCTTTTGCTTTAACGTATCACCGTACCAGGCTGGATGGTGTTGGCACTGCAGGAGCTGGGCCTTGGCAGCTGACACGATGACACAGCCTTCTGTTTCTGCTCCACGAAGAACCATCTATCAGAGACAAAAACAGTCACAGCATCAAGGCCACTGCAGATGGTTCTAATTCTGGCTTCCTGAGTGAACTCACCTGGCTTTTCAACAGGGAGTGATTACCCATGATACCTACTGGAAGGAGTAGTTTTTGGAACTCCATTCACCTATTCTTTTCACAAGTAGGGGAAAGTAAACAAATATGATCATAATCTAGCCCAATGTTAGGGTGCTTTGGGGAAATACCTGGCAGTTGACCAGCTCAATAAGGCAGTTTCGGTTATATATATCATCTGTCTGGCAGGCAGCAATGCCACACAACTGGTCACTCACACCTGACTCCTCTTCTGTGAACACTACAAATCTATCTGTTTCTTCAATGAGTTTCTGCAACATGTAGGCACCTGGAAGAGAAATAGTGAGGAAAAGTTACCATCTCAAGGCAGAGAGATCATATCCAGGCCAAAACAACCTCCCAGCAATTTCTCCAGCTAGGTGTGGGGTAAATGAAAGAAGCATCAGGATTTTCTGCCCTACCACCATTAGATTTAACGATGGACACCTGCAATCTTGCACTTGTGCCTCGTGGTGGCGTGCGTGTGCATGAGTGAGTGCACCTGGGCCTGGAAGCGGAGGCTATAAGGGCAGCATCACAGAAGCAGCAGGACAGAAGGAGAGAAGTGGCAGCAGCAGCAGAGAACAAAGAATGGAGGCAGAGGACCGTTCGGGTTTCAGTAGAGAGACCCCCAAGATGACACCAGAGAGCCCAGAGAAAATGAAGATTTGCCGGGGGCTAGGAGGCCCAACAGCCTCCTGGCCCCCCTTGCCTGCCCTGTATGGGCCTCACTACAACAGATCATTAAAAGCCTGCAAAAGCCATCAAGGGCTCCAGAATTCGTCCTTACCCATCTGCCTGAATCATAGGGAACCTGCACTGTGCCTTGCTGGAGCTTCACTAGGGAAAGCTAAAAATTATTCCCCCCAACCTGTAACTCCAGTCCACCCCACCCCATGACACTGGAGGTCAAAATAAGGGCTGACATTTCATTTCCCCCTAATTTTAATACAAGTAACAGATTCCCAAAGAAACTTAGAAATGCTAAGTGGTAGCATTTTTCTCTTATGCATCTCCACCTCTGGATTGCACTGTAGGAACTTCTCCCCCCATTTTTGTTCCTTTTACTTTTTATTTCAGTATTTTCAATGCTACTTGTTAACCACTTCTTTCCACGTAAAACTACCCCCTTGCTATCAGTGCCATCCTAGCTCTACTCCTTCTTGATTATGCCTCTAGACCCTCTTCCTTCTCCCAGATTTAGAAATAAGTTATCTCCTAAGGTCTATCCTTGGCATGAGGCCTTCTCTTTCTTCCAATTAGTTTGTCCAACAGAGTGATATGGTGAAGAGTATTGTCTCCATGAGGAGCTGGGCCAACCACCTACTGGAGTCCATCCCCACCAGGGAACTTCCCACATGACATTGGCTGGGAGCAGGGTTCCCAACACCAGAATTATAAGACACAGAAGCAGCATCACATGACAGTCACCGGAATGGATGGAACAATTAGTGTGAATGAGGACCCATGGAACCCAGAGACCAAACTGGTCTGGAGAAAACCCTACAAAAGGTTCCTGAAGTGCTCTGCCTTGCTACCTGCCTCCAAGTTGCCCCTGGGGATCTGAGCAGCCTGGTTTGCTGCAGTCCAGGAGCCCAGGTCCTCACCCAGGAAAAGGACAAGGTTCCAGGAAAAGGACAAAGCTCATGGGCCGACCAACAATCTAGGGCGTGTAGCAAGGGAGGAGTTGGAGTGATAGGAGTGGGGGTAGGAAGATATGGGGGAGTGGGCTGGTGGTTTGTGGGTATTGGTGGGAGGGCTGCACCTAAGGGGAATAATAATACAAAGGTGACCAATGTAAGAAAATTAAAAAAAAAAAAAAAGAATATTGTCTTCAGCAGTAAACAAATTTGCCTCCATTCAAGATCCTATCTCTGTCAATTTCTCAACTGTGACCATCAGCAGCTTGTTTCGACCTCTGCCTCAATTTCCTTGTCCATAAATGACAGTAACTATTTCATAAGATTGTTGAGAAAATATAATGTATAGTATACAAAAGTTTCAGAGTTACCAGTACACAGTAAGCAACTATTAGTCTCTTGCATTAACATTTAGCTGTATGATGAAACGCTACTAAGGGTTTCACTTCCTAGTTAGACATTCCCTAGGAGTGCTCCAAATCTGAACTCACCAATTCTACACTTCCCAGACAGTTACCTCCTGGCTCTCCTCTTTCTCACCCTTTTACCATCATGCCAGCCACTGGCTCAAAGTCTCAGTCATCTCTGTTTGAACTCCTTCTTCCAACCAACTGTCAATCGCTTACATGCACAGTAACATTTCTTTTTTTATTTATTTATACATACAAGCTGGGGTACAGGCCAGAGGCGTGGGGCGGCGAGAGGGTTCACCAGAGACAGAGCGGGTAGCAGAACAGGCAGATCAGAAATACACTGCTGAGGGGAGCAGCGGGCGAGGCAGGAGAGGTCTGCCGCACCATGTGGGATTCTCCCCGGCCCGGCGTCGAACTCGTGTCGCCGCTGCCAACAGCTCCACAGCGCAGCGCTTAACCGCTGCGCCACCGGGGAGGCCCCACACAGTAACATTTCTATCCATCCCCTCATCTCCATTCCCACTGCCTCTACTTTGCTCAGGTCCTCCTGGCCTCCAGTTGAGATATCATAATTTCCTAATTTGTCTAACCAATTTCAATTTCTTCCTCCCCCTGGGCCTCCCCG
>PVIJ01021316.1:0-18794 GCA_004024925.1 Scalopus aquaticus | reverse complement strand
GGTGATTCCTCAAACTGCTAAACATGGAGCTCCCATACGACCCAGCAATACCACTTTTGGGAATTTACCCAAAGGACACAAAAACACTAATCCGAAAGGATACATGCACCCGTATGTTCATTGCGGCACTGTTCACAATAGCAAAGGTATGGAAGCAACCCAGATGTCCAAAAATAGATGATTGGATCCAGAAGATGTGATATATATACACAATGGAATACTATTCATCATGGAAAGAAGATAAACACATGCAATTTGCAGCGACATGGATGGAATTAGAGGGAATCATACTCAGTGAAATAAGCCAGAAAAAAAGAGAAAAATATTGAATGGTTTCACTTATAACAGGACTATAGGGAAACCAAATAGGAGAGAGACACTCAGCGGGGGACGTGGAGGGGGGGACTGGGAGAGGGGAGGATAAGGGCACAAAATGGAATAGAAAAGAATACAAGGGACCATGGAGATGGATCACGGGTGAATTGGTGGTGGGCTACCCAAGGGGAATACAAAATGTAAAAGACATTAATAACAATAAAAAAATATATATAGGTTGCCAGTGTCTCTTCCACTGGCCAGAGATTTTGACCTGAATTAGAGGCAAGGAGTCTGAATTGGTATCAACGAGGATTCTGATATATGTCGGATGAACATTATACAAAAACATGGATTTAGATTTGAGAAAAGAAAAGTTATTAGTGTCAATACTGGGGAAAAAAAGACTGAGGAAGTTCTATCCCAAGACAGAGGAGACAAGGACAGTTACTCCAACTAAGAGGTGCTGATTTTTGTAGTTGCTAATTTTAGATGATAATAATTATAATTATTATCATCTAATATATAAATTATAATTTATTATAATCTAATATATAATACATATTTACATGCCAGAAATGCATCTGACATACAATAAATCTTTGCTAAGTGCCAAGTAAGTTTGAAAAAGTAAAAACATAAATCTGTGTTATCATGAATATGACATTCTAGTTGGTGGACACATTCAGTAAAGAATAGGTAGAATACCTTATATATCCAGTAGTGGTAAATGTCAAAGAAAAAAAAAGGTGGGGAGGGGTTGAAATTTTAGCAAGAGTGGAGTGCTGAGAAATATTAGATATTTGACTAATACTTAAAGGAGATAAGAGAACAAGAAATAGTCACTTGAATAACCTAGGCTAAAATCAGTTGTAACACCATGAAATAGAGCATGGTTTGTATAGTTGGAATGGAGTGTTTTAGGAGAGCAAAAGACAGGAGAATGATTTTTAGGGAGTTTTGGGAGATCATAGACTTTGTTTTCTCTTCTAAGTAGTGTGGAGTGCACTTGGAGGGTTTGAGCAAAATCAAAACTTAGAATGTTTCTACCATAAAAGCAGTGGAAATAAAGTAACAATTTAGTTATTCTTGTTTTAGCATTTGCAAAGCTAGCAATGCTCAGTGTTTGTGATAGTGGGATATTATTACTGGACGGTATTGGGGAGAGGGAAGTGGAGAATGTGAAAAACCTGACCCCATTCTCAAATTGTATTGCAATATATGTGATGATTATTTAAGTTATTTGGTCCCTGAATGATTGTCCGAAGTAGTCAATATTGCCTCAATTTTCAGGGTGTTTTAAATATGGAGTATTTTTTAGGAAATGTTCAATGAAATAAGTGAGAATCTGGTCATGTTGGAAAGATATTTGAAAGATACTGGATTAAAGCACATTGTGTGTATAGTTAGTGAAGTCTTTCTATTGTGTAAGACTTAGGGTTTTAAATAAATTTAAATTAATATCTGAAAGATATTACTAATATCTTAATACACTAAATCAGAATTATCAGATTTCCTGAGAAGGAACCTAGGAAGATGCTAAAAAGGTCCCCTGAGATATTTGGTAATAACAAAGTGTTCCTGACCTCCTCAACATTATGACTTTTTAGTCCTTAGTAAATTATAGTTGATATTTCAGATCATAGAGTCAGGGAGTATTTGTTTTCCAGATTGCTAAGATACAGCTGGCTTGTGGGAAGCATGCTGATATTTCAAATCAATAGAAAGTGCCCTTGGTGGAATTAATACTTAATCTACAAATAAGAACTGGCCACCCAGTTTGATTAGAAGAGAGCTGTTGTGTGTTGTTGCCTAATTTCATTCTTCCTTAGCAACCTCTTTGATCTCATCTCCCTTCTGATTACTTAAAAATGCCAAGTCACCAGTGTGACTACATTTTTTTAAAATCAATGAACTGATCTGTCACTAATTACCAGAAAGGTGTATTTTCAGATATTTATTCATGACTGATAGATACTTTTTCCTTGGCACTGATTCTTGGATTCTATATGTCCACATTATTTTTATATTAATGAAAAAGAGGTTAAAGAATGCTGTCCACATTTTTCGTGTTCCATGTTAAAGATATTGGAACCTACTTAACATTATTCTACCACAAGAAATATTAAAATAAAATGACATTTAGCATAACAAGAGGCATGAGAATAACAAATAGGGAATATTTCGGAATTAAATATAGATGCATTATCATTAGTGTCTTTTTTCAGATGAGGAAATGAAATGGATTGACTTACCCAATGTGAAAGTTAGGTCAAGTCCAATTTATCTCATGTGACTTGTCAAACTCTGGGTCAGAGATTTAATTGTCTAAGAATGGGTGGATGCTATCTATATTTCATTACTAACAGCCCCTAGACTCAAGATAAAGAATTTTAGCCAGCCCAATGCACACATATAACATAAAATAGGGTCACAGAATGTTCGAAGGGGAAGTCACAGTGTAGAAAGCAGTCCAACTCTCATTTTTTAGATGACAAATGTGTTCTGTGAGACCTTCATGCTCCAGCTGCATCCTGGCTGTAGTTCATTTCTTCTTCAGAAAAGCTGATACTATTTTCTAGCTCAGTACTCTTCTGTAAGTCATTACAACTTAAATTTACTTGACATGATTATTTGAATTATGACAGCTTACTATCTTCATTGGCAGCAAAATCAAAAGTACAGATCTTTTTTTTTTTTCCAAAAAGGTTTTTTGGTAGCAATCTCAAAATCTTGACTGTAATAAGCCACTTCTGCCTCTGTGCTAACCAGCCATTTAGATCATAAACTTCTGGATCAGAAAAATACAGAATTAAAAGTAAAAGAAACAATATTTGGTTGAGTTGACTTGGCTTTCTTTGCTTCTTTAGTATTCAAGTGGACAATTTGTACAATTTCCCTTGCTTTGATCTTAGCTACCCACACTACCAAGTTGCAGTCATGACTACTTGCCCATCCCTCCATCCACTTACTTAGAAGGACATGGAAAAAAAATCACCCATTGTGAAACTTCCAGACTGAAAGTGCCTACAGTTGCTGCTGACGGGCCATAGGAGAGGATACAGCTCCAGCCAGGTCTGCCCCGAAGTCAACCACCCTGCCAAACCTCTGGATTTTGCCAACATCATTTCCTGAATGATGAAGCTCCCCAATGTGTGTCCACTGGCATGGCCTTGAAAGAGCAGAAATACCCAATCAGGAATTAATTAATGGAGAGAAGATGCAAGACAGAGCTTTCTATTTAACTTGGAACCATAATAACCACGAAATGGGTCTGGGTATTTTGTGAATCAGATTGCTGTCAAATCCATGTATTTTTTTTTTTTAATCTGGATACACTTCAGTGATTGTACTGTTCTTTGGTAAGAAATATTTGAAGTTCAAAAACCTTAAAGACATTTAGACCGTTTTCTTTCCCCCTTTTCAAGTAGAAGTTTGTATTTTGTCCACCACAAAGAGAATGTAAATGCCAAAAGGTCTGAGTTCATTATGAAAGTCCAAACCCACAAACTCTGATTGGATTCTCCACTTGGCCAGATATATTCTCCAGGGCCTCAGACTTTACATCGAATGGGACAGTATGATGTCACAATGAAGAGTATACTGTGATGCAGACCACCTGAATTCAAATGCCTAAACTGTAATTTTGAGTAAATTATTTCATCCTGATTACCTTAAGTTTAGTTTATCATCCAATGAGGGTAGTAAGACAACCAAGGGCCTTGTAATACTGTATGTAAAGCATTTAGGGACCTGACATGATGTAAGAAATTTATGAGAAGATTGAGAGAACTAACTTTTCTGTAAGGTCTATTTACATTTGGTTATTTTTATGTAAATGAACTGAAATTGTCTTTTTTAATGAAGACAACTAAGTAAACAATTGCAGAATGTTTCAAACTGTTAACTGTAAGGAATCATTTTAAAAAATCCAGAATGGGCACTTCTTATACAGCAGTTTCTGTACGACATATTGCAATGCTGCCACCCATTCCCTCCTTCTATTTCTCCTTTATATTTTAGTCCAAACTAAAATCTTTTTCCATTTTTACTACACCCAAGTCAGTATCTTCCCCTTATTTTCCTTGATCCCCATACCTCTGAGTAAATATCAAGTACACTTGTCATTATTTTATAGTTTGATTTTAAGAATGTTTTCTGGAGGAAATGTACTAATAATGGCAAGAGATTAAAGAGGAAATAGAATTGGAACTTGCAAAACAAGAAGGCAAAGGAAACTAGAAGGAATAGATCCAGAGATGCTAAAATGAATGAACTATAAAGACTAACTGTAAAATTCCTGTAAGACCTGAGAGCTAGTAAACTAGGTGATGAAGTTTTAGTAGATTTCACATAGATTCTGATGACAGATGAATTATGTAATTATGGAGCCTTTTTTGAGAAATCAAAAGTGAGGTCTAAAAAATTTAATTCATTGCATTTGGGTGAGGGCTGGCAAATGAGGATTGAATGCTGTATTTAATTCACAGGAATATTAAAGTTTATGCTTCGTAGTAGACCCTGAATAAATTCTTGTATCTATTGCTCTTGATTTTGTTCCATGATTTTCCCATTAACTCCAGAATATATATTTTGAAAGTAAGTCATATATCATTTGTAATACATGTGATGCATTTAAGTGTATAATTACTCTGGAGTAGTGGTAATAGGTAAAAAGGATTTGACAGTGGGGATCTGGGCCAGTTGCTAGGTTTTCTATATTCGGATGGACATGATTCCTCTTTTAGATCTTTCCTTCGCCTTGACTAGGTCTGCATTTAAATTTTTGCTTGAGGTTCTGGTTTGGAACTCAACTTTGTTAATGGGAAATCAATTTCACTGTAATTTGATCTCTCTCATGCTCAGTTTCATCTTCTATGACCTAACGAACCAAGTGATAAGTAATCATAAAAGATTTCTGTTCTATTTTGACTGTATTTTGGTTCTTGATACTATGCAGTGGTACTTCTGTTACTGGTTATCCGTGCTTGTTAGAATACTTTTGTAAAGGTTTGATTCTGTGCTCTTTGAACTTGCTCAATAATTCTTTTGCATCACTCTGCAGCCCGAAGGACAGTGAACTGAAAGTGCTGCATAATCATTGAGACAGCCAGCCAGAGAGTGTTGTAGAAATTGAAATGCCACTCACCTTCTCAGCTCTGAGAATAGTTGCTTACATTTGCTATTTTTTTGCTGAAAAGGAAAATAATGATTCAGTGACCTTGTATACTTCTTTGATTTTTAGATGTAGTAAGGGAACAAAACAGGTATAAAATAGAAGTTTTAGTAACCAGTCAACCCACCAGTCACCAAAATGTTAGCCACAATAAGTACCGTCGTTGTCAACATAACTGTTCAGTATTTATTAAGGACACCCGGGCTATATAAAGAACCTTTTAAAATATGGTCTTCTCTCTGCAAATGTTAATGTATAAGAAACAAAAATAGTCATTATATATTTGTACCAGACATAATGGTTTGCAGCATATTTGTTAATCTTTATTTAATCCCCAAACAAAATCCCTTTTTCTTATAAGTATTTTTATCAATCCTAATTCAATAGTTGAGGAAATGGAGGCACAGATAACTTAGGCTCACTATTAAATTACAGAGTGAATATTCACATTCGGGTGGTATGTTTCTAGTCATGAATGCTATTACCTCTATAACACATGAAAGAAAGTCTAAGAATTAGAAGAATAAGTTTATTTATTAAAGGCTATAGGTATGGGTTAATTGTCCTGCTGCACTGGACTTCTCTGAATTCCACATAGATATACACATGTCTCATTGCTTGTAGGACGCAGTATGAAGACTGAGGCCTGTCCAATGTCAGCAAAGAAGTAGAAGGGCTGTGTGACAATAAGTCATAATGCAAGCTGGATGCTGGGTGACCCCAGACTACAAGTCACCGTGCTTTTCTGTCTCCATGGAATGAATATAAGTATGGTGAGCATTCTTTCTCCAGTTTTCCACTGGGCTCTTAACTATAACTTCTGCCCTGAGAAGATTGAAGCTCTAAGAAGTAAGGAAGGTCTCAGAGTTCAGCCTTTAGGTTCCAAGAGAGAAGTTATTCACATACATGCATGCAAGCTTCTCTGATTTGAAGTTAGATCATTTTTCTAAGTTATACAAAACATTAAAAGCATATTTATATACAAATTCTCCTTTGTTGAATCCCCTAAATGTCTGCATCACTTAATTATGGCCACATGACTTTAGTAGAAATGTGAAAGGCACAAGAATGTGTACTGACATCAGAGACAAAAGATGACCTATGTCTTTAACTCCTGTTTTCTTTTTTTCCTTCTCCTCCTCCATTTTCTTTCATATTTAAACAGTTTGTTGAAAACTAGTCCATTTGTCATAGGGATAAGGAGAATAATCTATTTACATTTCTGTTATCAGTGACACATAATAGGGACAGTTGTTTGAAAGTGGCGGATGTTTATCTGATGCTTATTTTCATCTATATTTTCCTTGACTTTAGTTTTCTTTAATTAGTAGTAGAACTAGGTATATAATGGGCACAAGATAAATGGCCCATTATATTACTTTTTTAGACATAAAAATTTAGAAGAATTTAAAAATTTAGAAGAATTTCTAGGAGGTTAATGCTACAGAGCAGCAGAGATCCCGATGAATATGAAATTGAGGATCACTAGGAAATTGGTCCATGGCATTTTCTATGTGGTGTGGTGAGTTAAAAATGAGGCATGGATAGAGAGGGAAAGACAACTAGAATTTATTTATTAAACATCTGCCAGCAATTTTCACACACATTATCATATTTAAATCTTTAATAATTTGGAGAAGTAGATATTTCCACACCATTTTTTATGTATGAAAAAAAAATCACGCTTCAAGAAGCTCATTTGCTTAATATCCTATTCTCTGTGGCAAAGCTAACATTCAGAATCAGGTTTATGTCTCCAGATTTGTGTATTTTCTTTCCACTGAATTATATTTCTTGGAGAATATCACTTAGCAATTTTCAACTTCCTAATGACACAGAACATTCATGATAATCTTTATATAAATTAATATCCTTTTTGATTTTTAGAATCTTTCTTTGGTGGTATAGTGTTTTATTTGCTTCTAACCTCTTCTCTACCCCTACCTTGACTTCTTGGTAGGAAGTCCTTAGTAAGAGAAAAGGAAAAGAAACTTGGTTAGCATCATGATATATTGAAATGATATTGAGAATGTTCACCACAGTCAGAGGAAAAATTGTTTTTATTTTATTTAGACGAGTTCAAAGTATCAAAGTATCCCCTTCTAAAACTCCTCCTCATGACACCTCTGCTGCAACTGAGGTGTCTAGTCTTTGGCAATCTAAGGTAGATGGAACTGGATGAGATCCAGGAGAGGGATCATGGAATTTAAAAAAAAAAATTTATTGTTATTTATATCTTTTACATTATTGTGTATTCCCCATAGGTTACCTACCACCAATTCACCTGTGAACCATCACCATAGTCCCTTGCGCTCTTTTCTCCCCTGTTCTGAGCCCTTATCTTCCTCCTCCCTTGCTGAATGTCTCTCTCTTATTTGGTTTTCCTATATTCCTGTTATAACTGAAACCATTCGATGTTTTTCCTTTCTTTCTGGCTTATTTCGCTGAGCAGGGATCATGGAATTTTAGAAAGCAGGAAATTTCCGCATACCCCGCTGGATTGTTTTGATTTGAGTCTCCCCAATGCAGATCCAGAGACAAGGCCAAGGATATAGTGGATTATTTAAGAGGTGACCCCAGAAAACACACAAAAAGAACTGCAGGAATGAGACAAGGAGGGCAGAGGAGACAATACAAGTTGCTTTCATGAACAGGTTATTGCTGTGGAACAACTATCAATAGACTAAGTTCTTCTAGGGACCCTTTGAGAAAGTGAGTGGGATGGGGAGACTGGACATTTATTTATCAATTCCTATTTTTCATTACTTTAAGAATACCCTTAACGTCTTGAATTTTTTAAATCTCCTGATCTAGGTTGTGCTTCTCTTTTGTAGGTCCTAGTCCCATAGGCCCTGAAAGAATCCTCAGGCAGGGTTGAGAGAAACTCAAAATAGGAAAGTTGTGGAATGAAGTTTATTTTCTTACCTTCCCTTTAAAAAATGTCTGCTTTTAAAAATATATTAGCTTACATGATTCAGAGTACTAGATTCATACCTCCTCAGGGAATAGAAAGCAAAATAAATAAATAAATAAAATTTTACTAAAAAAAATCTGCTGTCGTAACAGAGAAAAAAATACATAAGTAACCAGTCATTTATTTGCCCTCTACTCATTGTTTAGAGATAGGTCTAAATGCTTTAAAGTTAATCTTGACTATGTCTCACGACTCATGAGAACATGTGCTCATTCATAGACACAGACCTCTATCTGCACATAAGGTCTTCCCAAAGCTGTGAAATATTTAGGTCTTTAAAACCATTTAGATTGTTAGTTTTGACTGCAGATAAGTAGAATAAACAAACCTCTTTCCAAGTGGGACTAGTCCTGTTGCCTTTTGAAGTTCAAGGAAGCCACAAGTCTCAAAAAACAGCTTATCCCCCAAACTGAGAACTTTCTGATGGGTTTTCATTATGTCTAATGTTTCTGACAGGTGTAGATAATATAATATTTTTATGTTGACTATGAATGGCTTTCAATGGGTTCCTGATTTTTGTTAATCTTTCTACTTGCATGTACTTAGTTACCTGCTTACCCATCTCTTGACCCAATATGGATCTTAATATAAAATATACATAGTGTGTTTTCATTCCTAAATAATCAATCAGTATATAAGTGCAAAATTGAGTATCAGTATATCAGTGCAGAATATGAATATGTTGTGTTTCTCAATTTTATGAGAAAGTGATGGGTTTTCCTATTAATTCACTAGTTTTGATGCTTTCTTCTAACCTAATGGTACACCAGGAACAATTTTGCTTCCAGTGAATATTTGGCAATGTCTAGAGACCTAAACTGGTATAACTCCAGGACCATGTTGTAGCCAGCACCTCTAGGGGCGCTGTACTTACAATGCACAAGGCAGTTCTCTGCAACACAGAATTACGTGACCCCAAATATCTGTAGTGCCAAGGTTGAGAAACTGTCATTATTATTTGAAAAATTTTAGAGATATAATTGTATTCTTTACAGTTAATTCTGCCAAACACCACAGATTTTTCAGTGGCAGGATAAGCACAGTCCTGTAAACTTATTAAGTTCATGAGCGAAGTAGCATACCCAATGACACCCCAAAGTTTTTTTTTAAGGATTTATTTATTTATGCATACAAGCTGGGGTATAGGCCAGAGGCATGGGGCAGCGAGAGGGTTCACCAGAGACAGAGTGGGAAGCAGCACTGGCAGATCTACTGAAATACACTGCTGAGGGGAGCAGCGGGCGAGGCAGGAGAGGTCTGCTGCACAATGTGGGAATCTCCCCGGCTGGGTTTGAGCTCGCAGCCCCGCTGCCTATAGCTCCACAGCACAGCGCTTAACTGCTGCGCCACCAGGGAGGCCCGACACCCCAAAGTTTTTTATTCCAAATGAAACAAATCAGAATTTTGACCTCCTTTGATTCTTTTGAAATGTTTTCTTGCTTTTATTTTAAATGATGAGTATATGCTTGTATAGCTGCGAGTGACACCTTAATCTTTTCAGTGATTAAGATCTCTGAAGGGTTAACATAGGCTTCACCAGTCAGGTAGAAAGGTAGAAGAATAAAGAATGTGACCGCCACATGGTAAAACATTGGAATTCGGATGGCTATTGTCATCCAGTGATGATGTATTACTTCATTGGTAATTGGTAATTTCATTACCAAAACAAGGAATTGCTTTCATTTTTCCATAATCTTGCTAAGATTTTCCCACTTTAAGACGTTTGTTCACACTATTCCCCTCTTTCCTAATTATTAAAAATTATGCATTCCCCAAGGGCCATTTTCTAGATGAGTCCAAGAAAAAGTGATTACTTCTTACTTCAATGAACATTGTGGGTTCCAACACTCTTCCTATGGTCCTCTGTCAAAAAAATAATTCTGCATATGTATTTGTAAATATATGTGTATCTTATTAAGCATAATGTCTTTGACTAAATTTTAAATATTTTAAAAGTAAATAATTCTATTTTATAGCTTTCATTTTTCTCATAATCTCTATCTACTGAAAATGCACTTAGCTGTCACTCAATAAATTCAAATGGATTGGTTTTATTCCACACGGAGTTGAAGAAAATGTTAACAAAGGTTATTACCAAAATAAGATTCCTTATAACAGAGGAACTATGTGTCTTATAATGTGCTGAATGGAATTATTATTCTTTCTTACTTTCATTTTCCCTTAAATACCCTCCTTTAGATTATTTCACTATATCTACAAGTACCAGAAAAAGACAGTTTATTAACTAATGCTGGGAAGACAGAAAGCCACACCAACAAGAACTATCCTGTTTCATTTGGTATATTTTAAAGTATTTATATTTTCTATAAACCTTTCCCACAGAATATTTTTTCTCCTTAATGAAAAATCTGGAGGGAGAAAGGGGAAGGTGAGAGGTGAGGACAGATAAGAATTTAGATGTGTATTTCTTACAGGGCAGCAGAGTGAAGTGGTGGGAGACTTTGACCTGGAGCCCTAGAGCTTATCTCACATATTTGTTAATCATGTGGAAGGAGCACACAGATTTTAAACCATTAACTGTAGCACAAACCACTCATGTGAGAGAAGAGCAGTGAAACATGAAAGCAAAACACCAAGTTTTGCAATTCTGCATTTTTCTTTTTAGTTTTCCTAACTATGTTCATACCATAAAGAACAAATCAAAATGTGATGAAGCAGACATTCTATATAGTCATGCAATGAGATCACAGTTAAATACTAACATATTTCTTTTCAATATCCCCTTGAAAGTGTTTTCATCTGTTGCTTTCCAGTTCACAAGTAGCTTTATTCTTCCTTTCTCAGTACTAAAAATTCTGTTTGTACTATTCAATATTTCTTTTCCAAACAAACACAAATTTATATACTGCAGATGTGAATTCTTTAGATTAAGCATAGGATCATGGCTTAAGGGTTAAAGATAAAGTATAACAGACTAAATATTTGAACAGTATACTTTATCAATTATGTATCACTTAATATCCCCAGTGTGCTGACTCTGTTGCCCATTATACATAATAATTTTTGTTGATTTTGCTTTTGAGGAAACCTATTCATTTTTAAGACTTTCTGCTTACTATTAACCTGGAAAAAAGTTTATTTAATTTTACTATAGGGTTGTTGTAGTTATGTAGTATTATATATCTAGAAAGAGAGTTTATATTTGAAAATACCAATTACATTCTTTTCAAACAAACACATTCTTCAAATACAGGAATAATATGTAAGAGGTACATAGTAGGTCAAGCATACTTAATATAAACTTTATGTATACTGTATGTCACAGAAGAATAATCAGTGTATAATTGAATTACTTGATAATATAACCGATTGACTTGATGACCTTGGATATTAAGACCTATTTTATTGAGAGCCAGAATCAAGATTGTTTCTGTTAAACAACAATTCAACATCTCATTTAGTCTACTTCGGTAGCTTCACTGATGACATAAGACAAAATTCTTTTAAAATGATAACATACATTATTATTCTTATTATATCTGCTTCCTATATTATTAACATTATGATATTATTTCTAATACATTAATTGAATATATTCCATAAAACTTTATTTCACTTGCTTCTGTATTAGGGAAAACAAGAGTGCCATTGTATGATTTAAAATAAAATCATCAAAATAATTTTTACTCTAAATTTCCCTCATTGTTTAACATTTTATGTTTTATCATTGTTTAACATTTTATCTTTTTCAATTGATTCATTATCATTTTGTTGACTAATACATGTAGCCAAAGCTTGGAGAGATACCTAGATGGGCTGTGAGGAGCTGTGTACATTATTAATATTTGCCATGTAAAAACTATGTTTAAATTAGCTATTTATTTGTGTTATGTAAGAGCAAGTGGTTTTATTGATGCCTCATCAAATATAACATTATTTTCCCACTACTTTTCATAAGATTTTGAGCAGCTGAAGTAGGAGAGGTGGTTGAAGCCAGTGACTCAATGACTGAGAAGTTGTTGAGAATCTGATAATGGATAATGGTAGTACACAATGTTATCTTCCTGCCTGGCTCTTGAGTGAAGACAAGAGACCGTGGCAGTGAGATTTTCATTTGTTTAAATGTATGCTATAAAAATTCATTGTTTTTTTGCTGGAACCATTGTATATATACAACCTGTCCATTAGTCACCTCATACATTTTATTAACACTTCATACTTTATTTTCTTCCTTTGACCTCAGGAAGATTCCCAAGTAATTCTAAAACCCATTAGTATCTCTGAACACTCACAAAAATCCATAAATGATTTCTTAATGGTCATTACTAATTAGTATTAAGCAATCTTGGGCAGCTAGAAGTCATTATATGGAGACTGTAAAAGAGATCTTTAATGTGTGAATTCTCTTATTCCCTTGTGTTATACTATCATTTCCCTTTTGAGTATCTAGAAATAGTGCAACTTGTTTACTACTCAGTAAAACCAGTGTAATATATGTACAGAGTCCATTTTTACTCTACTTTATTACAGTATGTTGGTTGTAACAATAAGGAAGTTACAAAACTGCCATAACTTACAAAGAGGGTGACCAATCCTTCCTATTAGCTTCTTTCCCCTCCCCCACTCCTGGAAGGCCCTTTGGATAAAAGCAGCTACAGACAAAGGGCTAAGTAATACTGAGTTTAGGTATGATGTGCAGCTCCTGGGGGCATTTGTGCCATCTGAGGAATGATTTATAGCACTATGGGATAGCACAGAAGCATGGTATATAGAATAGTACACATGGAAGTCAAATCCTGGCTTCACCATATCCTAGTTGTGTGTTTTGGCCATGTTGCCTATGAAATAAAGATGATGCTAATACAGATCTTACATACTTGTTTAAGAGTAAATGAGAAATGTAAAAATCTGGAACAGATCCTTCCCTCACAACCCTCAGAAGGAGGTGTTGACATCTTGGATTTTGGAATATGCAACAATAAATTGCTGTTTTTTGAGACTCCCAGTTCATGGTACTTTGTTATGGAAGTTCTAGCAAACTAATACACATATTTAATAATAAGTGTCCCAAAGTAGAGTATATTGGCAGTGCAGGTAACAACACATGAAAAAAGCTAGGCCTCCCTGGGTTATAAAGCCAATGTCACAGACTCCAAATCAGGAAACACATCTCAGAGGAGTTGCCAATGTAAATGTTGTTTGACCCTGTAAGGTCATGTAGGGAAAGCCACATCCCAGAATCTCTCCCTTACCCATATAGTCTTTCAAGACTTTTTGGAGCACAGTAGGAATAGTACTCCCATTTGCTTTCAACTCAATGTCAAAAACATGCTCGAAGGACTCACCATATTTAGGTAGGTACTTATATTTGGTTTTAGACTAATGGGAAGTAAAAGGTATGAACCGTAGTAATTCCTCCATTTTTTAAGTCAAATTCAGCTGATCTTAAATGTCAAATGGAAATATTTCCACTTTTGTTCTGACTGATACAGGCCACTAGAGTTGCAGTTAGCTGTGTGAAATTAGTGACATATCCAGCATTTTGTCAAGCATTTATTGAAATATTACTGTACATCACATTCCATTGACATTAGCATTTCCATTGTAGATGATATTTGGTTCCTGTTCTCCTCTCCTGGGATTACATTCTAGAGAGGGATGTAAGGGAGTAAGACAGGAAAGCTATATCAGAAAGAGTCACTGAGTAATCCAAAGAAGCTATGTAAGGGCATCTTCCCAACCTGGAAGGGATTGGAGAGGCTATAAAAGACTTAAAGGAGTTCATAATGCCTCAGTCAAGTCTATGCAAGGTGTGTAATAATGGTCAAGGGAAAAGAAGGGGAAACCCAGAATGTGGCATAGGGAAATAGGGAGATAAAGATGGTTAGGTACAGAGAGGATACAATATGGTAATAACTAGAGATTGGAGTGGGGTAGAGAAAAGTTATCCTTAAAAAAAAAAAAAAACAACAAAACAGAGATACAGTAGTCCCATGGAGTAGGGAAATAACTAATTTGGGAGAATTACGGGCTAGGGTGTTCACTTTGGAAATGAAAAATGCTTCTTTGTGGTGTCACTTCCTTGTTGTGTGGTTCTGAGCACCTAACCTTAAGAGGGACACTGCACTTAATTCCCTCATTGGCACAATGAGAGAACTTGACTATGGTCTCTCTTAGTTGTAAAATGTTTATGCAGCATAAACAGTAAGAACAAGGACTCCTGGCTGATGTGAATAAAATGTGGGGTTTGTTCACCCCTCTGCAGTTCTAACTCAGAGTACCCTGGACCCTGGTATACTGAGTTAATAATATCATATTGGGAAGAATGTTGCTCAAGTAATGGTGCTCATCAGGCAGAAATCCTCTTCTCTTAGAGTAATAAAAGTCACACATTTATGACTTATGTGAAATAAAAACCATGAGCTTTGCTTGTTTTGTGAAAAATATGTCATGTCTCTCTGGAAACTGGAAACTGATTTTTATCACTCAGAGGATTACTGTAATAATTACAGACATTTTTACACGTGTTCCTTCACCCAAGAAACAACAGGACTTTTACAGGTTATGAGCTTAGGTTATGAGCAATTATGGTTCAACTGGGAAAAAATTAAGTGTTGAGAGGAGAGAAACATGGCTGGCCCTGGAAAAAGCTCTCAAGCAAGTAGAATTTGTGCAAGTATCCCCTTCCCTCACTGATCATGCTACATTCCCTCTCCTTTCTCTCTCTTCCCTCGCCTCAAGCTGCTTTCTCATCTATATTGATAGCCAATAAATGAGTGGTGCTTGCTAGCCACGAATTATGAACTGAAGAAAATTATCTCATATATTCCTTATAATAATCCATGAAAATGTTACCATTATCCCTTTTCACAATTAAGGAAACTGAGACTATTTATGAAGTAACTTTCCTGAAAACCATATATTTAGCCAGTAAATGCCAGAGCAAGAAATAGAATCTTTGTCTGGTTTATCCACCAGTCCTTGCTCTTATTCTCCCCCCTGCCCCTTGCATACCCCCATGGAGTTGCAGAGATCAATATTGGTTTCTAGACAATGATTTGTACTCTGTCTTTGAGGTTGGTCATGTTTCTTAATGCTTCTGTAGTTACTAATCTCACGTGTAAATGTGGAGAAACTAAACTTCATACTGACACACACTAGGCATAATTCTTCCAAGATACGCAGTTTTAAAGCAATTAAACATTATTTAGATGGGGTGTTTGGCTTTAATGGATGGACTACTTTGCAGAAATCTTGATGACAAGTATCTTCCTCTATATGCAGTGACTATAAGCCAAAAGTAGGTAAAAGATTTACCATATACAAAATGACAAAAGTGACAAATTGAAGGTCCTAATTGACACTTCAGATGCCACAGAGGGAAAAGAAAGTCTGTGGACAGAGAACACAAAGTAATTAGTCAGGAGAATTTTTATGGTCACACGACTTAGCATTCTGGTGGGGGAATCAGAATAGTGTAACTGGAGAAACCACAATAGTAATTTCTCCTTCCTGTCCTCATCCCTAAAAATGATATTTAACAAATGATAGCTGATAAAACAACCTAAAAGCAAAAAAGGGAAATTCATTTTTGGCCCTTGTAGAGGAGTTGCTTAGCTTGCTCTGGCATTATTCAGTTATGTTCAGCCAAATAGGACTCTTATTTCCCTCCTGTAAATTGTCCCACTCCTCTCTTAGTAAGCACATCAGCCTAAAATCAATTAACCATTTTGGAAAGAAGGAGTCATCTCTTGCATCTCTTAACTTTCAGAGATGTTCTGCAGAACAGAGTGACCCATGGCAGTTAAAAAGATATTCAACTTTCATCAAACTGTTTCCTTTGTTTATGGTAGGATATTCCTTCTCCCTCTTTTCTTTTGGCAATATGGCTGATTTCCAGGGAATTCTACGTATTAAAAAAATCAAGACTGCTATTCTTCTTTAAGCATACAGGGAATGAGTTTCCTTCAACTTGACATTGCTGTTGACTTGGACACTTAGTTCAAGCCCTAGAATCTTCATGATGCCAGTAGTTCTGCATAGTATTGTATCCACAGCACTAAGGTTCTCCAGGATGTACTACAATTCAGAGAGAATAGTCCAGAATTATAAAATGAGTAGTAGGTAATCTGAGAGTTTTCTGCCTCCATTAAATTAAGTCTTTCCACTCTAGCATGAGGGGTTATCAGAGCATTCCCTTCCTTCTTGGTCTCACTCATGGTTGTAGCTGATCTGTTGTAGGTATTTCAGCTTAACCTCCAGTCCACAGCCTTCAGTCTCATATCGCCAACCCCTGTTACATCTCTTCACAATTCAAATGTAGCATGTCCAAACCATGTCCTTCACCTTCCCTACTCAACTGGCTGGCCCCTTAATTTCTCCCATACATGTTAAAAAAAAGTAATATTTAATGCCTCTCTCTCTCTCTCTCTCTCTCTCTCTCTCTCTCTCTCTCTCTCTCTCTCTCTCTCTCTCTCTCTCTTTCTCTCACTGTTCTCAGCATCAACTCAAAGAAATTTTTTTTTCTGTCACTGATGTTCTCCCAGCTTTGACACTCAAGAAACTGTAATAATATCCAGCTGATATTGTTATCAGTAGTTTTTTTCCCCCTCTGATCCTTTCTGCATATCATGTGTTTACACTTTTCTCAAGACAGTGCTTTCTTGGTGTTCCTTCTCAGGTTCTGAAGCCTTACTAGGATTCAAGATAACCTGAATCAGCTGTAAATCATTTGCTAATTTTTTAGTGTATTATTTTTTATTGAGATAATGTTGTTTACATCACTGCATGATTTAGCTGTAAGGAGAGCCTCTATGTTATTCATCGAACTTTCTGTGAATATCAGGAAATTTTAAGTGTAATGGGCAAGCTTGTATGACTAGTCTAGAGAGATGTTTGAGAGAAAAGTAAGACATTTCCTTCAGCGCCTTCTCCCTGAGATTCAAAATTAGGGAGCTCTGCTTGTTTTGGGATGGTTCTAAGCATTTGGGATGGATATCATAGGTAAGAGGAGGTTTAAGAGCCTTTATGTAAAGTTAACACATGCGCAGAGAAAGATGACACTTGGAGGAAAGATGGACATTATTTTCCGTATCTGTGGCAGCAATTCATGGAATCAACTTTAATTCAGCTTTTCTCAGAAATGACTTGTCCAGGAGAACAAAAGTTTCTAAAGATCTGAATACATAGGTTCTAATACTGGGGCTTAAGCTGAGGCTTCACTCCATACTTCTGTGGAGGGATCCTGCAGTCAGCAGTGGCCATTATAAAGTGTATTCAGTCCCTATCACCTTCCTGGGAACCACTGGAACCACTTTTAAAAGGACCCACACAGCTCCAGTTTCTCTCCAGCCTCTCACCTGATGCAATCTATCCTATCAAAGTGGCTAAGTGAGGAGTGTGAACCTGCTTTAATCCAGGGAGCCCCAACCCTCTTCAGTGACCCACTGGGGAGTGGTTCCACCCCTCCTTACGGAATAGAAAGGAAAGGAAAACTTGTCACTGTTTTTGAGCATTGGCCGTGGTCAATCCAGTCAAAGCCAACCTCTACTCACTAGCTCTCCACCATAGTAATACTCCTCTTCTCTCTTGGATACTGTTTAACACAAGAGCATCCTTGGAAGGAAAATGTAGAGAGGAATAAGGCCTTGAAGAAATGCAAATCCAACCTCCTGTTACTCTTGACAAGCAAAAGTTCAAGCCTAAATATATTTGGGGATTTGACTGAGGCATATTCTGAATTCTACATGTGCATAGTACATAAATAATGTCCTATATTATTTTAATCTTCAACATGAACTTAGAAAGACCAAATATTACTGTCCATTTTTGAAATGTCAGCTTTTTATAGATGATAGTCAAGAAATGCTTATTGATTGTATAGCCTTTTATAATAGCTTATCTCCTCTTGACTAGTGTGGTAGGCTGAATATGTCCCCTACCCTGAAATGTCCATTTCCTAGTCCATGGAATCTATGAATGTTATGTTACATTACAAGGAGAGTTTGATGACATGATTACATATTTTGAGATAAGGAGGCTATTCTGGATTATCTGGTTGGGCTCAGTATAATCACAAAGATTCTAATCAGAGGCAGACCAGAATGAGAGAGAGGATGAGCTCAGAGACAATCAGAAGAGAGGGAGGGAGGGGTTGAGAGAGTCCTCACTACTGGTCCAGCCACTATGGAAAGCTGTATGGCGATTCCTCAAATTGCTAAACATGGAGCTCCCATACGACCCAGCAATACCACTTTTGGGAATTTACCCAAAGGACACAAAAGCACTAATCGGAAAGGATACATGCACCCGTATGTTCATTGCGGCACTATTCACAATAGCAAAGGTATGGAAGCAACCCAGATGTCC
>PVIJ01021315.1:0-18804 GCA_004024925.1 Scalopus aquaticus | reverse complement strand
GGGGGGGAGGAAGGAGCCGGAGGGAGGGAAGGGAAAGGGCACAAAATGGAACAGAAAAGAACACAAGGGACCATGGAGATGGATCACGGGTGAATTGGTGGTGGGCTACCCATTTGTTGACTCAAAACTTAGTATTTATGTTAGAAAACTACATTCCAATGACCAACTCTGGCCTGCTGCCTAATTTTTGTATGAGCCAGTGGCAAAGAACAATTGTCATATTTTTAAAAGGTTGAGGGAAAAACTTAAAAATCTAATATATTTCACGGCATGTAAAATAATATGAAATTAAAATGTCGGTGTTCATATGTAAAATTGTATGAGAACACAGCCCTCCTTGCCTGGTTATATTGTCTACAGCTGCTTCCACAATCCATGGATAAAGCTGATAGAACAGAGACTCCTGGTCTGCAAGGCCTAAAATATTTACTATCTGACTCTTTACAGAAAGAGTCTACAGACCTCTGAATTAGTCAATCATACCTATTACTTTCCCTGTAGAAGTCTGTTTGTGCTTCACATTTTAGAAGAAATTAAACATTTTAAGAGGCTTCTGCTTCACTGTGACCAGAGAAAATTACATTTCATACCCAAATATACACAGCTGGGTATCTGGGAAAAAGGCAAGAGCTTTAATGGAGTTATTAAAGTTGCAGAATAAGAAATAAAATTCTCAATAGAAATTCTTATAAGCTCATGAAACTTTAGGCAAACAAAGAACTTAAGACCCTGTTTATTATTTGATTTCATTAAAAATGCCTGGCATGAAAGCAATTATCTATTCTAAATGCTTTAGCAGAGAAAATAGTCACTTACTCCTCCATATTTGGGAGAGAAGGCGGTAGACATTGCTAGTAGTATCATAAATCTTTGAGATATCTGAACAAGCATCTTCTGAGCATTTTAAGACTTACAGAGAGCCAAACTTCAGCCCTAAAGAAATGAGTCACAGAGCAGTTCCAGCTTCGTAAATCTCCATTTCCATCTGGAGTCTTTCTGGCAGGGGGATGTAAACATCATCCTTTTTAAGAGCAGAAAAGATCTTAATTGCCTGATTGACCCTTGCACAGCTTTTCCCCAGGAGCAAAATGTAATGTATCTTGTTTGGATACTGATAGCCTACTCATGAATATTCCTTATAATATAAAACGAGGGAAGACACATTAACACATCTGAATAATTGCATCTCTGTGGAAAGAGAGAGTTATATTATATCAAATACCAAGTTGTGTCTCCAAAATGACACTGACTTTTAGAGCTACATCAATAAAGATGATGACAAATAATCAAACACAACTGCTTACAACACAAATCAAGATAGATTTGATGTATTTTTTAGAAGAAGTGGAACAGAGTGAGGACAATATAATCTAATATTCCGAGGTAGGTGCACCAGAGAATTGCTTGAGATGGGGTCAATTTAGAACTCATGTGCCCCACTGCAGATTATTACCACGTGTTAGAGCGACATTTCAGGTATATTCTTTTATTTTTGTTTCCTTTGGATCTTAGGCCAAGATTATATAATTCAAAAACAAATCTTTCTAGCACCAGAATGATGAGCTAGAGACAAAGACTCCTTAAGGCAAAGGAACAAAAACTGGAGAAGTTGGCTGAAACTATAGGTGGTCAAGTTGCTATGGATGCTTGTCACAGCCAGATGGCTTCTTAGGATGTGACAGATCCATAAAGGAATGATCAGAAAATGATGAGAGGTGTCAGCATGGGGCTTTAATGCCCACACTGTGTAGCTTGGTGTTGGAGTAGAAATCTTTCTGCCTCTTACCAGTTGTATGGTTTTCCTGGAGTGTGTGAGAATTAACAGAAATGATGATTAGCTCAGGGTCTATCGCTCACCCAACACAGGTTTATGATAACCAGGATAATACTGACGGTGCAAGCTGCCATCCTAGTCTAGTGCTGGACACAATTTAGTGGGTGAATTCATCTTATTTGAAAAGTGGGAGCCTCCTCAAACCCCGGAAACATGGAGAATTTGGAAGGCGGAATTAGGGAAAGAAACTGTCTTGTGTATAACAAGGCTGATTTTCAGACACGACAAAAGAAAGAGAGGAGAGCTTGTCTCATGGGCTTCCTGAGAATCTAAGATACCTTTTACTTTTCCTACATGTAGCAGACAAGTTTGGGGTGTCCACTGTTCTCCTCCTCTTTCTTCAAGGACACAGAAAAGTGAGCCCCTGCAATTGTGTTTGTGTCACATTTCCCTGTCCTCTCTGGCCATTAGTGAATGAGCCCACACCTGGCTTCACCTGACCCTCTTCCCAGGAGAATGTGCCTCATGGCTGAAGGCTCTTGCTCATTTCACAAACTTCACCACCAATTTCCAAATGAAAGTAATTTCTAACTTTAAAATACACTTGTAGGGGCCTCCCCGGTGGCGCAGTGGTTAAGTGCTGCGCTGTGGAGCTGTCGGCAGCGGTGACGCGAGTTCGACGCCCGGCCGGGGAGAATCCCACATGGCGCGGCAGACCTCTCCTGCCTCGCCCGCTGCTCCCCTCAGCAGTGTATTTCTGATCTGCCTGTTCTGCTCCCTGCTCTGGCTCTGGTGAACCCTCTCGCCGCCCCACGCCTCTGGCCTGTACCCCAGCTTGTATGTAAAAATAAAAAATAAACCTTAAAAAAAATAATTTGAAAAAAATAAAATAAAATAAAATAAAATACACTTGTAGCAGGATATTCATAGGGATGTGAAAGAAGTTGCAGTATTAGATGAGGGCTAAAGAGTTCATCTAGAAAGCTGGCAAGCGCCCGGCTATCATGCACAAGAGGAATCTTTGGAGCTGGTGGAGGAGTTCAGCATCTTGTGATGGTGTCACAAGTGCTTTAAATGCATATAATTTTGCTCCTGTCAACTGTATCTCAATGAATTTTTCAAAATCTCTCCCCACAGCCTCCCCCGAATTTTTACTTTCATTAAAAAAGTAATCATTGGGTACTTATGTTCAATGTCTGTCTCTCCCAGAGATTTGTGGTCTTTGGTGCCTGCGATGAGCTTGTTCACAAAGAGTTATATCTACGGAACAGGGATAGAGTTTGCACACAGCAGTCAGGCCATAAAGATTTATTGGATGAATGAATGAATGAGTCTCTGCTTGGGCAAAGATTTGATTTGCTTACAGCATCTATTGTCAAGTCAAAGTCAACAGTCCTAATGATTTTTAAAGAACACAGTTGGTGACTCTCATCTGGGCATTTAAAGATGGGAAACCCTTACAGCTCATTGGAAATGTCTTAAAGGTTTCAGACGAAAGATCCTGCATTTAAAAGAATGCTTGTTTTTGATGATAGAACATTTATCATTTTAGAATCCAGGGTAATAGAGAAACATTTTTTGACCTGATCCAGGCTTGTTTATTTCCCGGGGAACATACATGGGAAGCCCCGATGCACACAGTTCTATTGCCCGCAGACCTCCTGGCTTCCTGCTTGCCCTAGGACCTGGGCTCTTGGCCCTCCCCCTCGTGCAGCCTGAGAGTACCCCACAGCTGGCGTGGTCCTCACTGGCCACCCTCGTCAAGAGGACATTTACTCTTTCTCATGAGGACTCCTAGAACCAAGGTGGTGAGGGATCTGATAAGGAGAGAAAAACTGCTTGTTTTATAAACTTTATAAATGTTTTAAGAACAAAACCGATTTCTTTCTATGAGGTTGCCCTACTAGAAGGAGTAGCTGATGATTGTGGCGATAAGAAGTCTTATGCTCCCATCCAACCCAGGCACATTTCATGCCAAGAGACAGGGAATCTGACACAGAGCTCAGCTGGTACTAAGCCACCATCCTCCCAGAGCCTGGAGAAGGCAGCCTGATGAGCCAGCAGGGAAGGCCACCACTCTTTGCCCGCAATTCCACAGCTATGTACCGAACACCTTCTATTTGCATGGACTTTGCTAGATGCTGTGGGAATGTACGGGGCAAACAAAACATCTGTTCTCAAAGAGAGCACCTCTGAGGAAGACACAGAGAAAAGTAAAGGCACCAGACACCAGAGTGAGGTTATCCACAGGGAATGTCTGCAGCGTCACCCAAATATCTCTTAATGAATGCCAAGGCCCCAGCCTAGAGCTGTCGAATCCATATCATTGGTAAAAGTCACCCATGGACTCAGCGAAAAAATAAAAAGGTAAATAAATCTAACATGGCTTTAATCAGCGTGATTATTGGATATCTGACCTCATAATTTCTTAATTAGAAAAAAATACACCTGCCATAAAGTCCACCGTGTCACCCATTTTTTTAGCTCCTAGTTCAGCAGCCATCACCCCCATCTCCAGAACACTTCCATCTTGCAAAACTGAATCTCTGCACCCCCTAAACAATAGCTCCCCACCCTCTTCTCCCCCAGCCTGCCAGCTCCATTCAACTTGATTCTTTTAATTAATTTCTTATTGTTAATCATTTGGGGATCACCCCATCCCCCCTCACACGTTCACTCAGCCTCCAAAATGCTAGCGATGTCCTCTCCCCTCTCCTCCCCTCTCCTCTGCCCTCCCCACCCAGCCCCTCTGGCATCCAGTCATTTTTCAGAGTCCGAGAATTATTTTTGCTGTGCTTCGCCAGCTTGTCTTCTTTCGTTATCTATATTCCACACGAGTGAGACTACCCAGTAACTGAGCTTCACTTTCTGACTTACTTCACCTCGCAGCAGCACCTCTAGACCACTCCGTCCATCTCTGCTGCCATGAGTTTGACTACTTCACGTGTGTAAGCCTGTCCAGGATACGACTGAGTGGGCGACTCACCAACAACACAATTTCCTTCCCACTGTTCTAGAAGCTGGCAGACTGCGATCACAGGGCCCGCGGGGGCAGGCTCTGAGGGGCCCTTCCTCACGGCTGCAGACGGCTGGCTTCTCGTTGTGTCCTCACATGCAGGGAAGAGAACTAGCTCTCTGGCCTCTTCCTACAAGGGCACAAAGCCCACTCAAAGGCAGGCCACCCTCCCGACCTGCTCACCTGCCAAAGGCCTCACCGCCACGTACATCAACCTGGGATTCAGGGATACAAGTTTTGGGCAGACACTAACATTCAGTCCATGAAACATATATATTTGGTGTCACAGTTATTGTGACTAATGTTTTCAGAGATTCCTTTAGACAGCAGGACAGTATACGTCTCCCTTGGGGAGAGCACAACATACAGTTACAGGATGAGTGTAGAAAACCTAATATTATGCCACTGAGTTCTTGGGGCTGAGCAATAAATTTCCAGGCAGAGCCTGGTATCAAGACTTAGGGCCCTTGACTATCTCTAGCTGAAAAATAAGGGAGATGATGAACTCTGAAAACCCAGACAAGTGACTCAAATAATTAGGAAGACATTTCTTCTTCCCCAAAGAAATGTGAGACCTTGTTAGGAGCCATCGGACAAGATGGCCCCTAGCGGTGAGTTACGGCCCTAATTGCCTGAGTTGCCCATATAAGGTTAGGTTTCGATGAGGACTGCCTTAGATTTCTGTTTTCCCGTTCCATGTACATTTTTCCCAAACTGAGGTCAGCGGGACCGTCCCATTGTTTCCCGTGCCGCGCTTTCATTGGATCCCCGACCTCGGACCACCCTGCGTCACCTAATGTAACCTCCCCGTGAGTTTCACTCTATATATGCTCTTCCCCCAACAATAAACGAGACTTGATCAGACCTCCTGTCTTGTCTCCATTTTCTCGCGTACCCCTGTCCCTTGCTCCCTGCTTCCTCCTCAGGTGCAACGTTGATCTGGACTCGTGGGCCGAGTCAAGACATCTGAATACAAATATATATTTTTCAAATAACAATTCTCATCTCCAAGTTACATTAGCAAACCCTGAATGGGGTGAGTAAAGGCTTACTTAATTTTTCTTTTCATATTAAAGTAGAAGGTATGACTTCACCCTTGACTTTGATAATGACAGTTTCAATAGTCCTTAAGAGACTTAAGTACAGGATGTGAGATTTCCATTCACACGAAAAAAATAAAGTCAAACAAACGGCAATGAATAATCTGAAAAAAAGAAAATCAAGATATACTAAAAGGATACAAAAAAGCCTTTCCCTATACAAAATCATCCCCCAAAACCTAGGACAAGAGATGAAAGATTTAGGGGCTTTCCTGGTGGCGCAAGGGGTTGAGTCTCTCACTATGAAGCTATCGGCAGCCACTGTGGTACAAGCTGAGCTTTGAGCCCTGGTGAGGGAGCTTCCCACATGGCACAGCAGACCTCTCCTGCCTCTCCTGCTGCTCCCCTCAGCAGTGTACTTCAGTAGATCTGCCTGTTCCCCACTCCGCTCCCCACTCTGTCTCTGGTGAACCCTCTCACCACCACCCCTGCCCCCAACACTTCTCGCCTACACCTCGGCTCTTCCGTGCATAAATAAATTTTAAAAAAGAGACATGAAAGATTTAAGAGAAGAAAGATTTAAGACCAAATCTACAAAAATTACTTCAGCAATTGAAAGCGATTTAAGACTGACCTATCAAAAATTAAAAATGGGACGAAGAGAATGTTAGCTTGAGCACACAAAGGCGTCCCCTGCACTTCCTCTTTAGGAAATGGAAAGGTCAAGAGTGCTAAGACTAGGAGCTCGTTCCCCTATGGGCTCAAGACCCTGGGGGACAGAGAAGGGGGCAGTCCCCGAGGCCTCCGTGTTGCCTGGGACCCCACCTGCAGAGCCCGAAGGTTGAGGAGAAACCCACACTGCAGGGCAGTCTCCTCCAGCAAGACCAAATTCCTTCTAGCACCTCATAAATTCTGAAGATAGAAAATTGAGTTTTGGTAAAAAAACAATAATCTGATGATGTATTATTTGGGAAAGCTGAAACAGAGTGTGCAGTCACCTCAGCCAGAAGTTTCAAATTAGGGCCAGATGGAGAGGCCTGACTGGAAACTGGAAATCCAATGGAAATTTTTAGGTGAGTGTGAGCAAGTGTGTTTTTTTCAAGGCCAGGCTCACCCGTCGTGATCCACCTGGGTAAGACAATGTGCAAGCGTGTACTTATTTCAGATTCACTAGATTCTGGGCAAAGACAAGATGTGGGGCCCCTGCAGATTACCCATGTTTGAGTTTTCCTTCAAAGGGATAGTATGATTATTGTTTATCCAGAACAAGACATTACAGAACAATTTTAATGTGACAAATTTGGCCAATACCCCAGACTAAAAATCCAGGAAAATAGCATGGCTCCTTTTACTAATCAACTGCCTGATTTCTATGTTGTTCCTACAATATTTTGGCAACTTATCCTTTGATCTCCTCTTCATGTGACAGGTGACAATGATTTTGTGACACTTCCTACACATTAATAGAAAAAAAGTCAGCCTTTGTTCAAGCGTGATTTATCCACATTTGTTTGTATTTGGAAACATCTTTCAGCCTCACAACTAGTTAGTAGTAACTCAATTTTTAGGATTATTGTTAAATTTGTGCCAACTCTATCACTCATCTTTTGTGTGTTTCAGATGTGCCGTTTGGAAGAATTTTGCGTAGAGCAGCCCCGCAACGCCATGCCATTCCAGCCTCATTTCTTACTTCTTGCAAATGTGGTGCAAAATGCCAGAGACCACTGGCTGGGATTGCAGGTGGCACACTCCACATGAGGAGAGCTCCCGGAAGCCATTCTGAACCCAGAGAGTAAATGATAACCCAACTCTATGCAGAAGTGACTGCACATTACAAAAATACCCCACTCACTAAACCAAATGTGAGCTTGGCCACTGTCCCCCCTCGAAATCCCAAGTGAGACCCCCAACATCAAACCCACAAGAGTGAGGCGTGATGCGTGCGGAACTGGAGTGGAAATAGACAGTGGTCTGAATGGACTGCAAACAGGACCTGTTACCATGGCAGGTTTTACCAAACATACCGCCCATGTGAACATGAGCTCTGGGAGCAGCACATGAAGAGAGCGGCCCTGGGACGGCAGCCTCCAGAGCTTCCTGGGAAACCCCCTTCTAACCACATCAAATCCTGCCTCTGCCGCAGACAAATTGTTTACCTCCTGGGCCACCTCATCTACAAAACTGGGAGATTCAACACCCACGGAAATAAAGGCTGATCGTGAGGGTGAAGTGTGTGTGTGTCTGAAGGACGGAATCAGGTTGACAGGAGCTGCGGGAACAAATCCAGTCTTTCAACACGGTGATGGAGCACGAATCCCGCACACCAGCCCAGCGTGGGACTGTGGGACAGCGCAGGGCTCCTTCTGTGCCATCCCCAGGGGCTTAGAGACGGGCACTTTACACAAGGAGAAAAATAATGGAAGAGGGATATGCCCTTTATTAAACCTGGCCCTGGGAGTGGCATGTTCTACAAACTCACTGATTTGGTAAGAACCCAGGTGTGGGAAGGGAGGCCTGCAGCAGGGTGGCTGACTGGGCCCCTCTGCACTGAGTTCTCTCATCCTCCGGCGAAGAGGAGATCTTCGGGGCTAGAATCTGGCCTGTGTAACTCACGTTTTACTGGGACACAACCACATCCATCTGCTCACATATCGTCTGTGCTGCTTTCACTACGAGACTGGGCTCGGTGGCTGCGACGGGCCAGTCTGCGAAACCTCAATGTGTACAGAATGTTTGCCCACCGCAAGGAGATGCGGATCTCCGCACTTTGGCTCCGTGGCTGGCAGAACTGCCTTCCTTTCAATCCACCCTCACCTGGCTGGGAGGCACGTTTATCGCCCCTGCTTTGTAGAGGAGGAAACTGTGGTTCAGAGAGAGTGAGTGACTTGGCCGAGGTTGCCCAGGCAGCAAGGAGAGTCTACAGGACTTGGGCTCAGATGCTGCTTCATCAGCCACACTGCCACCGGAGCAGGCACAGAGAGCCGGGGTGCGGAGGGGTGGGAGAAGGGGGCCCCTGCACCCCAGGCCATGTCTGTGGTTCCCTCCGTGGACATCCATTTCCTGCCTCCACATGGCATTCATGGGGTGTTCCTCATTGCTGATGTGGCCTCCCCATTAGCAGGCTTGATGGTTGTAAGTACATTGCTTTGTTTAAAGTGAGGTTTCATACTGTGTGCTGGTAAGAATCGCATATTCAAGCAGAAAGAGTTTGATTACAAGTGTTTCTCGGATGATTTAAGTATTTAAGCATCTGCATTGGTTGTAAAAGCTTATATATGGCAAAAAGGAAAGGGGACTGGCAAGCCTGGGTGCCTCTGCACCCCTGGGAGACGCGCAGCCTTCACGAGGACCCCAGCTACAGAGAAGGTGCCCAGGCTCCAGGGCCGAGTCCCACATGGCGCAGCAGACCTCTCCTGCCTCGCCCGCTGCTCCCCTCAGCAGTGTATTTCCGTAGATCTGCCTGTTCTGCTCCCCACTCTGTCTGGTGAATCCTCTCACCCCACAGCTCTGGCCTGCACCCCAGCTCTTGTATGCATAAATAAATCCTTTTAAAAAATAAAGCATGCTGGTGGTTTCACGTATTTTTTTTTGAGTTGGGGGGAAATGTTTGGGGTCCTATTGGGGGGCAGGGGAGGATAGTGGCTACAGACAAATGACATCCCTATGGAGAAGTGACCCCGTCTCATCCGCTGTGAGTGGTGTGTTCCTAGACAGACACAAAGCCTTCGAAGTGTCACGTTGTGTTACGTTTCCAAGTTGCATAGTAACTGAGCTCAGTGCAATCTTGGTGCTGCTGTAAAGAATGTTTAGTGACCCACAGTGCTGAGCTTGGGGTCAGGCGCCGAGGACCCTAAGCTGTCTCCAGAGAGCTGGGTGGATAAAGAAAGGAATGGAAACCACACCATTCTTGGTGGGGGTGGGGGGGTCCTCCTGTGGTGCCCCTCGGTGCCTGGGTACAAGAGGAGGATTGGCCTGGTTTTCTTCCTTTGCTCTACTTCCAAAAGGAGTCCCCAGGGTGGAGGCCTCAGGCAGGACAGGGGAGATGGTAAGGACTTGTCTTTGTCTTTTCCTTAAAGGGCCAGAACAGACTAGCTGGGGTGTGATAAACCCACACATCAGGCCAGGAGGGAGAGATCACCTCTCTTTTCAGGACGGCCTGGTTCAGAGCGAAAGAGCAGTAATTTCTCGGCCTAGTGCTATGCTTACTGGTTTTAAACAATGCCCAAAAATGTCCCGCTGGGGTTCAGAAGCAGACAGAAGATGCATCATGAAGGCTGAAGAAAGCCGAGGCTGGAATCACCTCCACCCCCTACTGCTATTTTGGGTGGGGGTTCCAAAGCCCGCCTTCATCAGTGTTGTTGGCTTGCCTTCTGTAATTTATAGCTGGGTCTAATTGCATAATGCTGCCTCCCACCCACTCCTTCCCTCCACATTCCTATTCTTCTGTGTCTCTGGCTCTTTGTCACTACTTGTCCATGAAATGACACCAACATAATGAAAGAACTTGGCTGCAATCTGCCTTCTCGGAGCGGTGAAGTGTAAAGGGCTGGGCTCCGAGCCCCGTGACCTTGAGGAACTCACTTAACCTGTCCAGGAATTCCATTAACTTGCTTTTTTTTAATAAATCTTTCTTTTTAAGATTTATTTATTTATGCATACAAGCTGGGGTACAGGCCAGAGGCGTGGGGCAGCGAGAGGGTTCACCAGAGTGGGAAGCAGCACAGGCAGATCGACAGAAATACACTGCTGAGGGGAGGAGTGGGCGAGGCAGGAGAGGTCTGCCATGCCATGTGGGATTCTCCCCAGCCGGGTGTCAAACTTGTGGTCGATGCTGCTGACAGGTCCAAAGACCAGCGCCTAACCGCTGCGCCACCAGGGAGGCCCCTAACCGGCATTCTTAAAGGAGTGGATTAGCTTTAAGATCCCTGGTAGCTCCCCAGTCTGTGATCTGAGACGGGGAGTAGGAAATGTCTGCAGGCAATAATTGCAGGAAAAAGTGAAAACCCACAAATGTGGAAGAATCAGATGAAGCCCTCGAGTATCAAGGATCACTGAGGAGGAGAGCTTTGCCCAGCGAGGCGCTTCACGAGCTGTGTGAATTTTATGTGGAGTGTCTCCAGGGGCAAATTCATCCTATCACTTACCCCTTTACGATGAACTCAAGTTGACAATGTGCCAAATTACAGGGATAAACTTAATTTTGATAGAGAACAGGAAGTGAGAGTCTACACACGAGAAAATGAAACTAATCCTGTTGTGCATGAGTGTGTCGTTACTTTCCGCGAGGGTCTTGCTCCTGAGACAGTACAGCCATGCCCTGGACCCTGGCGAGGGCACCCACAGAAAGCCGATTCGCTCAGGCCCCGTCTTCCATGCTCCACTTCTCCGGGCCTCGGTTCCTTGTCTGTGAGATTGGGATGAGGCGGTGGTGTCTGCAGATTTGTGCAAAGAGTGACTCCGGCCCACCTGCCCACACTTGGCCACACCTGCAGTTCTCTTTGATACAGGTGGGGGGCAGGTTTTAGCAAGTTTCTGTGGGGACTGTTACAGCGGAAAAATCAACGTTGTGGCGGGCGTCTGAGAGCGCCTCATGCTGAAGAGCAGCACAGAGACGTTCATCACGATTTGGGTCCGTACAGGTCAAGTCCCTCTCAGTTCACCCCCCTTCTCACAGGTGGGGAAGTTGAAGCCCATGGAGGGGAAGAGACACGCCCAAGTGGCCGGCGCGGGGAAAGCAGAGCCACACCTGAAACTAGAGTCCGCAATGGGGCAGCCAGACCCCCAGACCAAGCTCCTCCTGGGATACTTCACATGAGACCTATGGAGGCCAAGCCACCTTTCATCCACTTAACACTTTGTGTAACAATTTGAGTACCCTTCAAATTTACCAGCCCTTGGAGCCGGCCATTTTCTGTGCCACCGCATGAATGGTGGAAGCATCCAAGAAAACACACACAACTCCTGAACGACTGGATATTAAAAAAACTGTCGCATCTCTCATAAAACACCTTACACTTTCACCAAAACAATGGGTAAAGCTTCTAGACTGAGTACAATCAAAGAAATAGTTCCTAATAGTTCCAAGGAAGTCCACTGTGGCGTGAAAAACCGGAGACTAGATGAACACGTATTAATAGGTGAGCGGCCACCTGATACTGGTGACAAAAACTCGTACTGATATGTGAGCAGACCACAAAGTGTTAAACATTTTGACTTGAGAGTCTTCGGCTCCTTTTGTCATCCCTGGCATGTTTGGGAAGCTACAATTAAACTCCAGGAATTAAAACAAATTTGAAAACTCAAACCCCGAATTTGCCGGAAGTCCCACAGAATGGGAAGTTTACGCTGAAATCTGTGATGATTTTTATCTTTGGCCTAAAAAGCACCGTTTTGGAGTGACTCTCGCGCTGGGAAGTGTAGTGGACACTTAACAAGCACGGTCTGCACTTAATCGCCACACAAAACCCTGCATGGCTGGTGGTCGGGCATGGCTGGGGGCGGGGGCCAACTGGGCAGGACCCTCCAAAGCCAACCCCCCAAAATTCCTCTTCCCACTCTTCTTTTTAAGTCAAATTTTATGAATTTGCCTCTCATTTATAAGACAATACCCCCTCTCGTTTATAAGACAATACTGTTTGGGGAGCACAGCTTCACACCACAGTGCTTGTATCTGCTTCACCCACTGACCAGACTCTGCCCCCCACCCCCGCCACCCCATATTCTTCAGAGTCTAAGAGTCATTTTTGTTGTTGCTTCAGTTTGTTTGCCTTGGTGATTTATATGGAATGTAACTGTTGAATCTGAAGAAGCAAGTCAGGTCCTTACTCTTCAGGATCCTTTGGGGTGCTGCATTACCTGCCAGGACCTGCAGCTGCTTCCACAGGCTCAGACATTGGGGAGCACCCCTGCCGGCACCATCTGCTACACTAAGGGCTGAGGAGCAGGGTTTGAGGGACACAGTTGCTGACCGCACAAACACCAGGGCCAGGAGGGAGCGAGGCCCGGGAAGACCATGTGCCCCAGGAGGGACAGTTGGGGGTTCTGACAACAGGCTGCAGAGAGGCAGAGGGACCTGGAAGTCGCCAAGAACCCCTGCTCTTGTCCTGCACGTCCACCATGAGGTGAGCGCCGGTCACTCTGGAGAGCCGCTTCCATCCCCAATTACCATCCCTGCATCCAAGACCTCAGCTTTAGGGTCCACTGACTGACGCATATGCGTCAGTCATGCCAACATCACTTGCTCTCCCTCCCAAAAGAACTGGGTGGTGAGAGGCCTCTTTTAGCTAGGGGACAGGAGCCCAGCTCTCTTCACAGAGCAGCTCGGATGCTCCAAAGGCATCGTTGAACCCTGTGAGGAGCTGAGGTGAGGAACACCGCTGACTGACTCACCTTCCCTCTGCTTCGTGTGGGGCCATGTCCTCCCTTCCTCCTGTGACCAGTTTGTGGCCTGACGACTGTCACTCAACGTTTTCAGGCCCCTCCCCTTTCCTATCAACCCTGGCCCAAGCCCAACTCAGAACCTCATTCCCGCAGGTGACCCCCTTACGACAGCCTTACGACAGCCTCCTAACCAGTGTCACTACTTTCCTGACGCCCGGACACGCCTCCTCCAGATCACAAACCCCAAACCTGCTCTACCTGCCATGTCACCAACCTAACAGAAGTCCCCAGCCACCCCCCTGCTGCCTACTGTTTTGAAGGTTGGCATTCAGGGTCCCCCAGGGTCACCTCTTACACACCTCCTCTAGTCTCACCTCCGCTCTAATCTCACTTCCTTAATTCCCAAGGAAGGACCGTCCCTCAATCTAGCACCAGAGACAGAGTGGGGAGCGGAACAGGCAGATCTACTGAAATACACTGCTGAGGGGGGCAGCGGGGAGACAGGAGAGGTCTGCTGTGCCATGTGGGAAGCTCCCTGGCCAGGGATCGAACTCGTGCTGCAGTGGCTGTGGACAGCTTCATAGTGCTCAGACTGAACCCGTTGCACCACCAGGGAGGCCTCAGCTCATGTTTTCTTACATTCCCTACAGCAGCGAAGCTCCCTACTTCCCAATTAGGGAAGAGTAGGGACTTGGTGGATACTCAAAGATTTTAAAGTAAGATAAGACTCTCAAAGTGAACATCAGGGCAGGAATCAAACTCTGCATGTTGAGGGAATGGCATTTCCTTTGGGTATTTTATAAAACATTCTCACATAATAAAATTGGATATTTTGAATAGCATCAACATCTCATATAAGATGTGAAATTCCCTTGCTTACCTTAGGACTTATTTCACTGTTACTAATTTACAGAAGAAAAGAAATGAGAGAGCCTATTAAATTCAAGTAATGAAAGTAGGTCATCTGGAAATCCATCATAATTTTCCATATTTAAATCACCTCATTTCAGTCATAACACAGTAGATTTAGTAATGACAAAGGGCTCACAAAATAACTCTTTGCAGTGTTGCATTTTAAATCAGCACAAAAGTAGGATTCATTTCTGACTCAAACAGGTTAAAAGACATGAGCTTTGGATTTCAGAAGTCTTCAGTGAGGCCCAGATGGGGCCCTCTCCACTTCCTCCCTCTTATCAACCGAGCATTTATGTTACCCCAAATTCCAACTTTGAATGGGAATCCCCAAGATGATGATATTAGGAACTGGGTCTTTGAGGTGTGATTAGTTCATGAGGGAGGGGTGTCCATGAATGGGGTGAGTGCCTCCATAAGCAGGGACAGGAGAGAGCCTGGTTCCACTCTGTTCTCCTCCGCCTGAGGACGTAGGCGAAGACAGCCATCTGCAGACCAGGGAGGTCCTCGCCAGACGGGGGATCTGCCAGCGCCTGCTAACTTGACTTTGGACTCCCAGCCTCCAGACGTGTGAGAATGAACACCTGTGGTGTAAGGTCCTGTCTGTGGCATTTTTGTTACAGCAGCCCTCAGAGGCCTGAGACACTCCTCCGCCCCATGCCTCCCTCATCCTCTGCCATCCAAGGCATCTGCCTACAAATACAGTTTCTAGGTTTAGCTGCAGAGGGACAGTTGATAACCTCAGGTAGAGTCCAGAATTTGTATGTCAAAACTCTCCCCCAGTGATTCTGAGGAGGAATCAGCCTTGGGAATCCCTCATCTTCAGACATGAAGAGACAAATGGTCTCTAAGAGCTGGGAAGGGGGCTGTGAGTTTCTCCCAAGCTCCACCCAGCAATACGGCCTCAATCTGGACCCTCCATGTTCTGTCTAAGCCGGCCATGGGAGTGTGCGTGTGTACACACACACACACACACACACACACACACACACACAGACACACACCTCTGTGTCTGCTCACACCCATGCCTCTGCACAGATGATCCACTCACCTGGGTCCCCGTCCCAGCTCACCCCTCACCCACTTCCTCCATGGACACATGATAAACTGCTTCCTCCTTGAAGCCTCCTGGACTGCACTCCAGCATCTCAGGGCCCTTAAGGGGCCACCCTGGAGCTGCACTTCCTTCCCACACTCAGTCAGTGAGCATCCATGAAGCACCTACTGTGTGCCAGCTCTGAGTGGGGGCTGGGCACAGGGAGTTCTTAGGGCCCCATCTCTGGGTCGAGGAACTTAGAATGGGATTGTGGAGACCAAGCAGGAAACCCAAGGAACATACACAGGTTGTCATGTCCCTGTAGAAACATCACCCAAGAGCAGCTTTAGTCACCCTTCAGCATCAGACTTCCCTCTGAAAGCCGGCTCTTCAGCTGAAGTGCTATGTTGTGTTGTGATGTGGTTTTGTGGGGTCTCCTCAAGGTGACACTCACATAGTGTAGCGTCTGTTTTCGAGATGTGTGTGGACAGTCTCAGAGTCCTCGCTCCTGCCACCATTTCTCTCTCATCTGCAGGGAACCACATTCGCCTTCTTTAGCTCAGTGTTTTCCTTTTTACCTCCATGCTTTTAAATAGTGTGCCTGAATTGTTATTTTTAAGTTTTTGTGGTGGTTTTAGCTGGATCAATATCCAGTGTTTACAATATTATGATTTTATAACACAGCTAATGCATAACTTTGCTTTTTCCCTGGAATTGAGGTTATCCTTTTTCTTTTAAAAAAATTCGCATGATACCCTACAATCTTGTCACTAATTTAAGACTGAACTCAGAAACAACCATTCTAAACATTCCTCCCAGGATGTCCAGGTATATTCAGCGCCCTTTCAAGTTCCCAGGGAAGTTCTCCCAGAGCCTCCAGCTGTGCTCCAGGCCCCCCGATTATGCTGTCCGCACCCAGCGCCCAGCCACTGCCAGCTGTAGTCCCGGGACCTCCTTCGCCAGCTGCTTGGGCGCCCCGGCCCCTGCCTGCATTGGGGATCACTTCCCCTGCCCCGTGGCTTCCTCTTTCTTGATTTATGGCTCCGTTTTAGAGTTTATCCTCTGGTAACTTCTTAAAAAGGGTGCCTTGGGACTTGGCATCCATAGAAATCTCTCTCTTCTAATATGACCCGTGACTGATTGTCTAGTAGGTGCTTTCATTTCGACTTCCTCAAAAGCCAACGCTGAATTAAGGAAGTGAACGCAAGTAGTTTGTTGGGGAGACGACCCAGGAGGAAGGACGCCGATACAGGGGCGCTAAGGATCATGTCACCGCTATGGGCACCTGGGTCTCTGTCCCGCTGTGACCCAGGGAGACTACACAGATCGTGATGTCCCAGAACACCGGTCTGACTTCAGTTTGCCCTGTTAATCACACAGGACGCAGATACACAGCACATGCTTTTTGCTTCCCCCGACACCTCAGGAAGAAAGGACAAGGACTCGCCGGTACCCTAAGCACACAAAGATAAGGCCACCACGTACTCAACTACCACGTGTGGGGCTGACCCGGTCCAGACTCCCTCAGAAGTTGTGTCCAGAGGTCGACCAGCACTCTGTTCTACCACACCTGTCCTTAATGTCCTTTCTCTACCTCCGGGACATCTATCATGGAGGGCCCTGCGCAGGCAGCAGATTGCACCAGAGAGGCTTGCAGGGGGCATGACAGAACATCAAAACTGATGACTCACCCACTGGAGCGGTCAGGTGCGCAGTCACGGCTCCGTCCCTTCCTGGTTGCGTTCGGTGCCCGCTTAGACACGCTGCTCCTTCACCGACACTGCAAAGACAGAGGAGCAGCCGCTCAAATCCAAGAGTAATGAGCGTAGAAGAAAGAAGCACTGACTGAGCATAGACTGAACACCAAGCACGGTGCTGGGGCTTTGTACACCTGCCTCCTTTCCCCTTTCCAGAGTTCAGTTTGTTTTCAGTGGTATCGAGGTCATGGGGATAGAGAATGGGGAAATCCACTGGATTTAATGATGGAGGCAGAGCAAACATACTTGACCTTGTGCTGTTTGGAGAACAGAGGCTGGTGATTAAAGAGTCTGAACTCTGGAGCTCGAGGTCAGCCTGACTTGCCTCGTCGTCTCTGCGCCTTGGTTTGCTCACCAGCCAAGCTGAAGCCTTAGGTGAAGGGTGGCAGTGAGGCGAGTCACAGCGAGCGCAGAGAGAGCCCTCCATGCCCAGCAGCTGCTATTAGTGTCAGAATCTTGCATTCAGTCTCCCTTTAATTTTGACAACTGCATGAAGTAGGTAATTTGTTATTCCCATTTTACTGATAAGCTGAGACAGGGAGCAAAACTAGTATCTTGCTCAATACCCGAGAGCTGGAGGGACTCAGGGAGCTATGAATTCAGGCCTTCTGACCCCTAATCCCAAGTTCCTAATTAAGCTTTCCCACCTCCCTTCACTGCCTCTCACGTAAAGAACCTGATGCACCTATAAAAACAAAACACTTTTAGAAGCGTATGGCCATGTTAGCAAAGAAGTGATGTGATGTGCAGGATATTCCTAGAGGGAAATGCCCGTGAGAACAGGGAGGGAGTTAGGTGAGGCTGGGAATCAGGTCAATCTGAGGTCCTACTGTGTGGGGGAGAGAGCAGAAGAGCAGGGTAGGAAGGGGTTTAGACCCCACAGCCTATCTAAGAAAGGTTTGGCAAGGCCCATAAGAAGCCCTGGATTCTTGTGTCTCCCAGGAATAGGTCTCGGGGTCATTTATCAAGAAACAGCATGTGGGAAGCATGATGCAGAGGGGGGATGAATTTCCAGGTGTGCCTCTCACAGGCAGAGGTGAAAGGTTCATTTTGATGCCTGTCAATTCTCAATTGAAACCAAAACTACCCAATGCCTCTCTGGGGAGGCACTGATGTTTGGATGCCTGAGTTATAAAGTAAGAGGTCAGTGCCTTTGTAAGAGAAAAGTACTACACTACAAATAACTCCTCCTCCAGGAAGCCCTCCCAGGAAACACCAGGCAAGGCCGGTGCCTCTGAGTCTCCCTGGAGGTGTTCATTTCTGCCTGAGCCTGTCTCACACCACCTTCTCTGACATCAGAGAAGGTCCTCACGTTCCCCCTTCTCTGAAATTCTTTCGTTTTTTATGAGGATGCCAGGTTTGTGTACAGCTTTCAGGAAAAATATGCCGATTTCTAAAGCAGCCTAAATATAGGGGGGCTGGCAGGACTCCTTGTGGGGATTCACCAGGGAAGTTAAATAGCAGGCGTTTTGTGAAGTTATTATCTTATTTTCAAATGTGTGTGAGCATGTTATTTCTAAGTTCATTCCCTTTCCCCATTTTCACCTTCCTCATCACCCTCAGGCAGTGCAATTTTCCAAAGCAGAGTCAGAGAATGAAGAACCGAAGTCAAACAGATAGCTCTGAGTGGGAGATTGATCCCATTTGTTCTAGCCCAAGTCAAAGGAAAATGTAAATTAGAAGTCTAAATTGTTGGCCATTTGCTTTTCTTCTTTGGAGAAGTGCCTTTTGAGCTCTTCTGCCCATTTTTTGACTGGGTTGTTGGCTTTGTTTTTGTTGAGTTGTGTGAGTTCCTTGTAAATTTTTGTTATCAGTCCTTTATCAGATGTATTGTGTGCAAAAATCTTTTCCCAGTTGGTAGGGTGTCTGTTAGTTTTGGTTAATGTCTC
>PVIJ01021314.1:0-18804 GCA_004024925.1 Scalopus aquaticus | reverse complement strand
CAAATTATACTACAGAGCCATAATAATTAAGACAGCATGGTACTGGAACAAAAACAGACAGAAAGACCAATGGAACCGAATAGAATACCCAGAATTAAAGCCACATATCTATGAACAACTAATCTTTGACAAAGGAGCAAAGAAAATGCAGTGGAACAAGGACAGTCTATTCAATAAATGGTGCTGGGAAAACTGGACAACCACATGCAACAAAATGAAGCTAGACTACTACCTCACACCTTGCACAAAAGTCAACTCAAAATGGATAAAAGACCTGGATATCACTAGACCTGAAACCATAAAATGTATAGAAGAAAATACAGGCAAAACTCTACACAACATACATCTCAGCAAAATCTTGAAAGACACCTCCCTCAAAGCGAAGGAAGTGAAAGACAAGGTAAACAGATGGGATTACATCAAAATAAAAAGCTTCTGTACAGCAAAAGAAACATTAACCAAAACTAACAGACAACCTACCAACTGGGAAAATATTTTTGCACACAATACATCTGATAAAGGACTGATAACAAAAATTTATAAGGAACTCACACAACTCAACAAAAACAAAGCCAATAACCCAGTCAAAAAATGGGCAGAAGAGCTCAAAAGGCACTTCTCCAAAGAAGAAAAGCAAATGGCCAACAAATACATGAAAAAATGCTCAACATCACTTATAATCAAGGAAATGCAAATCAAAACCACTACGAGATACCACCTCACACCTGAGAGGATGGCACACATTAAAAATACAGGCAACAACAAATGCTGGAAAGGATGTGGAGAAAAAGGAACTCTTCTACACTGCTGGTGGGAATGTGAACTGGTCCAACCACTATGGAAGGCTGTATGGCAATTCCTCAGACTGCTAAACATGGAGCTTCCATACGACCCAGCAATCCCAATTTTGGGAATTTACCCAAAGGACACAAAAACACTAATCTGAAAAGATACATGCACCCGTATGTTCATTGCGGCGCTATTCACAATAGCAAAGGTATGGAAGCAACCCAGATGTCCAAAAATAGATGATCGGATCAAGAAGATGTGGTACATATACACAATGGAATACTATTCAGCATTCAAAGAAGATAAACACATGCAATTTGCAGCAACATGGATGGAATTAGAGGGAATCATACTCAGTGAAATAAGCCAGAAAGAAAAAGAAAAATATCGAATGGTTTCACTTATAATAGGACTATAGGGAAACCAAATAGGAGAGAGACACTCAGCTGTGGGGGGAGGGGGAGGATAAGGGCACAAAATGGACTAAAACAGAATACAAGGGACCATGGAGATGGATCAAGGGTGAATTGGTGGAGGGCTACCCAAGGGGAATACAAAATGTAAAAGACATAAATAACAATAAAAATTTAAAAAAAAAGAAAGGTGAAGTGATCTAAGCAAAAATATATATAATAATCTAAGGACTTCATTTTGAATGTTCTATTGTCTGAGTACCAATAAAAGTTAAGACCACCCTGGTACTTCTCCAATATCTGGAGATCCTTGGTTCACACCAGAGAATCCAAAGAAAGGATTTGGATTGGAATGGGCTCTAGAAGTCCACTCTTCTTGTCAAGACCAGTGCACTGTGGGTGAGTTCTTAAAATCTGGTGGGAAGAACAGATATGAATTCTAAGGTACTGCGTTAAGTAATAATATTATATTCTTGTGCGTGAAACCAAAACTTCTAATATCATCCAAGACTTAATAATGCTGATACTGTCAACTAAAACAAAGTTTAGCATCTGCCTTTGCTTATATGTGGCTATGTCTCAAATATTTCTCAACCATATGTGGATTTAACACAGATATGATGACACTGTATAGCTGTGCTTTTTGATTTCTTGGTTGATTTTTTTTTTTTGGAAGCTGGAAAGAGAACATGAAAGACCAAATGAAAAGAATTATTACCAGAAAAATATTTTAGTCCATCTTCCCTCTCAAAACTTTGGATTCATGAGCTCAACCTTGTTTCACTGCATTTATAATTTCCTTATGCTTTTAATTTTTTTAAAAACATACATAACTGAAAGTATACAAAATAATCATAACTTCACCTATAAATGATTTAATATATAAGAATGCAGGTTCATATATAAAATGTCCCATCATTATCAAAATCATTAGATTCCTGAACAATAGAATAAAGAACACTCAGGTCCAGTAGGAATGGGATTATACTCATCTGTAGTCCTCTTTATTCATGTAATATAGCCAAAGGCAGCAGGGGAAACAGGAAACAAAAATTTGAATTTATATTTTATAGAAACAGGAATTCAAGCTCAAAAATATATTTATAAACACTGCCAAAAGCAACTGAGTTTGTACAGGAGCCCCATGGGAGGAAATAAAGCCCTGAGGAGAGAGTCCAGCAGTGGGAAATACCAGAAATTAAAAAATAAACAAACAAAAACCTTTCCTAAAGCTCAGAGACACATTCAGAGAGACAGAGGCGACATCCCTTATCTGAACAAGATGATGCAAGAATGGACGTGACTATCAGAAAAGGTTGGGTCCCTAGCCTACTTACCCCCTCACCCCCCCCCAAAAAAACTGGTTCATTCAGATAAACAGAGGAATCAGTACAAGCAAAGAAGCAGAGAAGCCAAATCTGCAGGAAGCTTTGTGAAAATGTATTGCTGAGTATACAAGGAAACTCCCAGGTGGTGTCTAAAGATATGAAGAATCAGAATATTAAATGAAACCATAATCACCAACTGTGAGAACAAAATTGTAACTCTCAGTATCAGTAGAATCACCTGCAGAAAACAAAATGAAGAAAAGAGAAAACAGACCTTAGGTCACACACTTCTTTTCTGTTCAAGCACTATATTATAGTCACAGAAACTGATTATATACTAAGATCCAAAGAAAACTCCATTATATTACAAAAAGTAAAAATGTTATAGGCAACGCTCTCTGATTATACTGGTCAACAAAGTTTTACAGAGGTCATGTTACTGAAATAAAATTAGTCATTTCCTACCAATTTGTATGTGCTCAACACAAATATGACAAATTCTAATTTTGGCTCTAGTTTTTTTGTAATCTGCAATAAATGGATGTTTACATCACAAAATGCATGCCAGTAGTAATGGCTACAGTTAACACCTGTAAAATATCAAGTCATGTCATAGACTACTTTTTAGTTTCACTTGTCTCTTGTACAGCTGTTCAGGAGCATCTCTGGGGAGTGTCCAGCAGTAGTCAGCCTGCATTGTAGTGGACCATTTTCCCTGGTATCTTTGTTCCATTGATGTGATATCTTGAGGAAAACGTTCGCCATGTTCATCACTAAACATACCACAGTTTTCAGGGAAGAAATCCAGATGGGAATGAAGGAAGTGGATCTTGAGAGACATATTGCAGCCAAGTTTCTGATACTGTATCAGCATGTCTTCTACCAGTTCCCTGTAGTTTTCTGCCCTGACATTCCCAAGAAAGTTTGTAGACACTAGGCGAAAAGCATTCCATGCTTGTTTCATATCACCCTGCAGCAAGTTGTTGAACCGGTCATCTTTGAAGAGCTCTCCAACCTGAGGACCCATAAAAACTCCCTCTTTAATCTTTGCTTCGCTGAGTCGAGGAAGTTTTTCATGCAAGTATCAGAAAGCTAGCGAGATCCGGTCCATGGCGTTCACAAAATTCTTCATCAAACCTAGTTTGATGTGATGGGGCGGTAGGAGGATTTTGTGAGCCTCAACCAGAGCTGGGTGCTGGATATTCTTCTCTCCAACTGCTACATTTTGTCTGCGAGTCCATTCCTTCCCTAATTCACTTGCTTGGCTATCCCACTCACATAAGAAACACATGTATTTTATATATCCCTGCTGCAGTCCCATTAAAAGGGAAACTAGCTTCAAATCACCACAGACATGTCAGCTGTACTTGTTATACTGAATGGAATTCAGTAAATGCTTTAAGTTATCGTATGTCTCTTTCATGTGGACAGCACGCACTACTGGAATAGATGGAAGATGGTTTCCATTGTGCAAAAGCACAGCCTTAAGACTCAGTTTTGAAGAGTCTAGAAATAGTCCCCATTCTTGTGGATCATGAGTGACTTCTAAGGCATTCATGAGGACCTCAATATCGAAACAGAATACCAGAGTACTTTCCTTTCTGAAGAAAGGCTCCAACTGCTGCTGGCACTTTCGATATCAAGTAATTGTGACACCTTCTTCTAGAAGATTCCATTGTTGGGTCTTGATCCTAGCAATTCTGCCTTGTTCTTGGATAAGTCCAAGGTCATTTAGTTCTTCCTGTGTTAGTCTGTGTGGGGTTGATGATGCACCACAGTGAAAATCTGGATAACTGCATGATGATGGAACAGGAGAACAGGTCGGCTCACCCTCGTCCTCATCAGATGAATCAAGAGAATATTCTGCTGGAGGTTCTGGAATAGGAAGTCCCTCACCATGGGGAACTGGTCTCAATGCAGATGGAATGTTTCGACTATTCTCGACTTCTTTTGCTTCATTCTTCTGCCAAAAAGAGGAGGAACCAAGCAGAAGTAACAGACTTTTATGTGGTTGCTTGGCTCTCTCCACACCATGGGGACTGAGGACAACACTGATGGTCTTTTGCCATTTCACCACTGTGAAAACAGTGTTGTACATGTAGCACAGCATATAGGCGGGGCCCAATGCTTGTCTTGGTCACCAACCTTGCATGCGAAGTAAAGATGGTAAGCCTTCTTCACTTGAGAAGGGATACTTTTCTTCCGGTTGGCAAATGTCACTTCTTCACAAATAGAGCAGAAATTGTCCACTGTATTACTGTTCTGTACTGTGTCTAAACGGATAAAATAGTAACAGTTCTATGGAACAGTACCTTAAACTGTCCCATACAAAGCCTGAAATATTTTCAATGCTCAACCTTTCCGACAGGGGTTTATATAGTGCCCTGCTGACGTCAGCTTACTTCAGCAGCTGCCTGGCAGTAGTATTGCATTGCATCAGAAAATGATGCCATCAACTCTGGATGATGTGTGCATGATGGTATTATGCAACGTGATGCAATATTTCATCATTCTAGGCTGATTTAGGATGTTGTTGCAGTCCTACTGGATAAATTTACACGGTGAAACATATAAAATGAATTGCATGAGATATCTTCAAAACAAGAGCTAATAAAAAATTTTTCAGGGTTATATTCATGTTCAGCACACCAAGATACTAGAGATTAGGGCTTTTTTAAGTCAGTAACAATCTCAATGTTGACCAGTGTTATTAATTTGTAATAAAATCAGAAAACAAAGTCAATATCTCTTGGAGTTAAATTATATTTAAGTAACTCTTGAATCAAAGAGGAAGATTCAAAACTAAAACTGCAGGGCATATTAAAAACAATAAGAAAACTACCCTTTGCTAGAGCAATGCTGACAGGAAAATTCAAGCCTTAAGTACTTTCTTTTTTTTTTTTTAAAAAGTTATTATTTTTGCATACAAGTGGGGTACAGGCCAGAGGCGTGGGGCGGCAAGAGAGTTCACCAGAGACAGAGTGGGGAGCAGAACAGGCAGATCAATGGAAATACACTGCTGAGGGGAGCAGCGGGTGAGGCAGGAGAGGTCTGCCAATACATATGGGATTCTCCCAGGCCAGGCATCGAACTCGCGTCACTGCTGCTGACAGCTCCACGACGCAGTGCTTAAGCACTGTGCCACCAGGGAGGCGCCTTAAGTACTTTCTGTTATAAACATGAAACACTAAAAATAAATGAAATTGGACACTCAACTTAAGAACTTAGAAAGAAATAAAACAAAGTCCAGGAAAATCAAATCATTGGCTGAGGTTATGTGAGGAAAAATTCTGTATACATTTTATACTTTTTGATGTTTAAACCAGGTAAATGAATATTTATTTCAAAAGTTAATACACATTTTTAAATAACAAAGATCCTAATCTACTTATAAACAAAAGAAATAAGAAATTCTGTAGCCAATTTGCACCTAGAAGAAATAAATTTATTTACTAGTAAATCTGTCCAGATTTATTGGGAGGTATATATTGCTTTAGGAAGAAAATGCATTCTTAATTTCTGAAGCCTAGGTCAAATGCTAGGGCTATATACATACTTATATATCCCCCTGAACCTCCTTGGAGCATTTATCATAGTTAACTCATGAAAAATTGTTCAGTGTATGTTTTCCACCCTAGGATGTCAGCACCATAAGGGAAGCATCCAGGTCTTGTTCACTTCTGCATTTTATAGTGTGGACACCAATCAGGTGTGGCACACTCACTACAGTGAGTGAAAGAGTTGATGTGTTTTAAAATCTAGAGACATTTTATTTCTACTCTATTCAAAATAACTAGTCGAAATAAGTATGGGCATCTCATTGCTATGTTGCTACTTAGAGGGGTTGAGAAAGTTACTTTCTGATATTTCACTTGCTAGCTGCTTCTTGCAGGTATCTTTGCCTTGGGAGAAGGTGGCAGAGTGAAAGACTATGCAGGGAACCTCTGAGGTTTCAAAAGTTGTGATAATGTCTGAAATTTTTTTTGAGCTTTCCCCATATCTATTCTCCCCTTCTTTTACTAAGAAAACCCCCCAGACTCATTCAGTTTTGACTAGGCTAATGGCCAGTCTAGTTAGAAACCACATTTTCCATCTTCCCTTGAATTTTGGTGAGGATTTGAGTTTTGGTTTTAGCTTGTAGATTTTTGCAATAACTTCTGCTTCATCTCCTGCAAAATGGGGTTGCTTTCCCTCCAGGTTTTCTTATCCTTCCCATGGTCGGGAATGTGGATAGAGTGCAGTATAGTTGAAGATGAGTGGAGCAAACACCTTAGAAACAGAGGGAAAAGCCAAAGAGAAAAGATGGCAGAGCTGTCTCAGCATCCTGGGTCCCTAGATGACTTCGTGGAGCAGAGCCCAACTAGTTGTCTCTAGCAGTGATATGAAAGAGAAATAAACTTCTAAAATATTTCATCGACTGTATTCGTGACTTGGGAGTCACTTTTTTTCAGGGGCTAAGCTTATTCCTAATAATGGCAACTATTACCGGTGAAATTCTCAGATGCAGGACCAGATTCAGGAACAAAATCTATGCTACTTAATTTAACACTTTGTGTGCCGGTGCCCTTTAAATTTACCAGCCTTTGGGGCCGGTCATTTTCTGTGCCACCGCATGAATGGTATAAGCATTCAATAAAACACACACAACTCCTGAACTACTGGATATTAAAAAAAGCTGTAATATCTCTCATAAAACACCTTACACTTTCACCAAAACAATGTGTAAAGCTTCTAGACTGAGTATGATCAAAGAAATAGCTCCTAATAGTTCCAAATAAATACACTGTGGCATGAAAAACCAGAGACTAGATGGGCACACATTAATACTGGTGACAAAAACACGTACTAATATGTGAGCGGACCACAAAGTGTTAAGAAGGGATATATTAAAGATTACTACAAGAAGGGATAGCTTGTAGATCTTTCTGGAAGCCCAAAGAAACAATCTTTAACAATACACTGTCAAGGGCAATGTAGCCAAAAGAAATATGAAACTCACCACAGACTTATTCCAAAGGACACTGCTCTGCTGTCAGCACCCTATACAGAGCACCCACCTTATCACCCATTTCCCTGAGTTTGAGGCTGACTTGACAGTGAGGGATGACCATGGGAGCTGCCCATCAAACTCTACAGACTTCTGCCTCTCTGAGACAAGCCTCAGTGGGCGTGGGTTGTGCCAGGGTGGGCTCAGTCTATAATGTGCTCATCTTCTCATAGCTCTCCTTCCTTCCTGGCAATGTAAAGAAGGTTTTCTTTCAGTCTGTGGCAGTGTTCAGTGTTTTCACTGCTTTCAATGATATCTGTGAATGGGCCATTTCTTCTTAGGGGATTCCCAGATACATGACCTTTCAAAATTGTTTATTATAGGCTGAGCATAATAAATGCTTTAATTTTGGATATAATTTTCAGTAACAGAAAAGTCAATCTGTCACAGTTCTGAGACTAAATTCAGCACCGTCCCTCAAAGGACAAGATTAATGGTCAAAGAATGAGTTTAAGTCACAAAATTGGCAGGTAGTCAAACTAGATCAACTTTCAATGATTAACGTTCTGAGCTGTTTGTGAATTGACTGGAATCCAGAACTTGGAGCCAGAAAGTATTAAGTCTTGTTTTTTTCCTTTCTGTCAATTTAAACACCAAAATCACTTTAGGAAACCAAAGAAACATGAACATTTATAAAGGAAAAAGACTGAAGTGAACCTGTATGTTTTACTTCTGATGCTGTGATAGTCTTTCACAATTCTTTTTCATGTTTTACTTAGTTTGAATCCAATGTTTCCTGTAATTTTCAAGATTTTCCTCAAAGGCACTTTGTTGTGATTCAGCAAGGTATACAACCATCATGGAGTTTCACAGAAACGAACAACACTTCTTCAGTACTTAATGTTCATCTTACTTTTGTCAGAAATCTGTTTTAGGCTATTATTTTTTTCCTTGCCTCACTGAACAGAAGATAGTGTCTTTGATTCCCTCAACGAATGCTCATCATTAGACAAAGTTTTGTAGAGTGAAATTCTAACACCTTTCAAAGTTCTCTTTCTATAGTATTGGCAATCACTTTCACTGGTATTCCATCAAGTATGTTCATGTCATCTCCTCTTTTCAAAAGCATTCTTTATCACTAACTTACCAAGCTTAGTTGAAGTTACACGTTAAGTAAAATCAATCAGGCTTTGAATGAAGGCTTATAAGTACACCCAGGAAAAAAGGGAGTTAGCCAGGGTTCTGTGGCATTGTCATAGCCATCTCAGCATGCTTTTTAAAAAATTTCTGGGTGCAACACTCTGTATCAGGAACTTGAGGATTATAGAAATCGGAACTCCAAAAGAAAATGGTTTCACTATGCTTTTAGATGTAATCTCTAATAGAAAAACAATTTTACTGAGGTTAAATTGACTTACAATAAACTAAATACACATAAAAAGTATATACTCTAAGTTTTGATATTGTACACATCTAAGACACTATCATGATAGTCAAGATAATGAATATGTTCTATCACCCCAAAAAGTTTCTCCTCAAACCCCTTTGTAACTCTAACACTCAGATCGACAGGAAACCAGTGATCTCTTTTACACTTGCATAGATTAGTTTGAATTTTCTAGAATGTTTTTAAAATGTTATCATTATATGATATATTTTTGGCCACGTTTTTCACTCAGCAACATTACTCTGAGATCCATCCATCCAAAGTATGAATCAGTAACTAATAAATATAGACACTTTCATTTCTCTTAAATAAATACCCAGGAATGGAATAGATCATATGGTAAGTACATGCTTAACGTTACGTGTTAAGTCTTTTTAGCATGCTGAGGAACTGTTTTTCAGAGGAGTTGTATCATATTGCATACTTACCAGTAGCAGATGAGAATTCCAGATTCTCCACATTGTTCAGTCATGTTAACATCAGTGATTCTAATCATGTGTTGTGCTAGTTTATTGTGGTTTTAATTGCATGTCCCTAATGACTAGTGATGTTGGATATCTTTGCCTGTGTTTACCTTTTATTCAGATTGTCTTCTTTGGTAAAGTGACCAAAGTTTTTGCCCACTTCTAATTAGGTCATTTGTTTTCAGTTTTGAAAGTTCTGCATATATTTTAGATACAAGTTTGTCTAAAAATATCAGATATATGACATATCACTAATTTCTGCTTTTGATTTTCCTGTTGTTACTTTGTTCATTTTCTGGGATCTTTTCTACCCTCTGCAGACATGCACATACTTTGTTCAATTTCAATTACCATCATTTTATCTTCAATCTCTACTGTTTCTCAACCGTCACAACTTACAACCAACATCCAAAAAAGCTTCTATCTGGAGTTTGTGAATGTGTATTTAAAGCCAATAATTTGCTAGACATTAATACAAACGCTGCAACATAAACTTCATGAGGTAAGTTTTTGCTCTAGCACATTTGATGAGTGAATAAATGGACCTGTTCTTGCCAACTTATTTCTCCTGTTCTTGTCTCTACCTGGCATGTCCTTTCCCATTTTGCCAGGTGAATGTGTCTTAATTCTCTATGACTGGTTCTAAGCCGATTTGCCAAAAATCAGCAGCAGAAAACCAACTTTCCACAAGGTCAATTTGCCAAATGTTATTATTTCTTTGAACTATTTATAAAGCTTATAACAATTTAGATCACATGGTGTAATTTTAATAGTTTTTAAAACTTTATGTAAATATTTAGTTGACCACTTTTTATAATAGCATTTTCAGGGTTATTTAATTTGTTTCTACCTAGATTCCTGTTGCCACAGCTGGAAATACTAAAACAGAGAAAGAAGACTTCCTCAGGAGGCCAGATAAAGAGGACGGTCAGCACACACTGCTCCCCAGAGAAGGGGAAGATGTGGGCATAAGAACACATCATATATATAGTCACAAAGCATACAGCCTCAAATATAATGATTTTTTACACATACATTTTCCTTGTAAATATGAAACTGTCCCAGGTTCCTCCATCATCTCCAGACATTGTGCCTGTAGTTTCCGTCCTCCCTGGGAGGGCTGTGCTGTGTGCTGACTCTGCTCTTTCCCTCCTCCCAAGTAGTCATTCCTTCCCTGTTCTTTCCTGAGCCAACAGCAAGAGCTGGGGCACAGACAAACCCAACATTCCTTTGAATGCTATTATGGAGACAAATGAAAACTAGCCCATCAAAACAAAGTAGCAAGAAGAAACAAATTTATAGATGTGATTATTTGGGTAACTGGACTCATTTCCTCCAGACCTATTCATGTGATTAATTTTCTGCAATTTCTCTTACTCTCCTTAGTGGAATTGGGGGTACCATTTCGCCCTGTTCACACCTCTATGACATCACTTAGAAGTGACTTGAAGGCAGAAGCAGTCTATCTTCGTTTTTTGATTGTATAAGCAGCTCCATTTCTAGGCTGTTTATTCACTCAACAACTACTTAATAAACCAAAGTTTATTTATTAAGCAGACATTTACTGTGAGCTGATTATATGCCAGGCAGTAGAATGGATGGAGACTAAGGTTAAATAAAATGGGATTCCAATCCAGAGCTTAGAGTCTAGAGGGGACAGAGATGAAGACTTACTTACATGTGTTTACATTCATCCTGCCCCCGCCCCCCTACTGTGGTTGGAACAGTCTGTGGTCATGAAAGTACTAAGCATGTTACAGGTGTTGCCACTTAAAGAACTAGAACTCCAAGTCCTAACTACAATCACAGGTATTGCAGGTAACACTTAAAACAATAAGAGAAGAGAATTCAAGTCCAAGAGAGTTTATATGGGGTCTCTGAAGGCAATATTTCTAATTCAGCAAAATATTTAACAAATAAAAAGATGAACAAAAATTGTTTGGTGAGTTACATGGCAGTAACAATGTCATGACAAGGAAAAATATGGGATAGCCCTTGTATTTAAAGTTTGGATCCTTGGGCCTCCCTGGTGGAGCAACAGGTTAAGTCTCAGCACTATGAAGCTATCTGCAGCCACTGCAGCTCGAGTTTGATCCCTGGCCAGGGAGCTTCCCACATGGCACAGCAGACCACTCCTGCCTCACCAGCTGCTCCCCTCAGCAGTATACTTTGGTAGATCTGCCTGTTCTGCTCCCTGCTCTGTCTCTGGTAAATCCTCCCACCCCCGCACTTCTGGCCTACACCCCAGTTCTTGTATGCATAAATAAATAAATCTACAAAAAATAAATAAAGTTTGGACCCTGAAACAAGCTACCTGCTGTCTCATTTAAACTTTATCAATAATAATACAATAACTATACTCAATGTTAAATGATCTGTTAGGCATAAATCTATTGAAAAACTGTACTAATTCAATTATAATCTCAGTCCTAGAATGAAATTCTCATCCATCCTATGACGATAAAAATTAAACAGTGCTGACTCTTTCCAGATTCGAGGTCTTTGAGCTCAATGTGGCTGATCAAAAACGTGCACAAACACATGATAACTTGGGGGGTTGTAACATACAAAATGACCACAATAAAACTCAATTCAAATCTGACTCTCAAGAACTCTGAAGATTTTATCTAAATTATTATGGATATTTAAATACAGAAATTGTGTTGTCATATGTTCCCCCTCACAACCCACTTTAAAAATAAGCCTCTTTAGAAACTGAGGTCTATGGTTGCAAGTCAAAAACAAAGTAGGTAGTAGAAAGTAGGAGGAATAGGTTTGAATTGCAGTGCTTTGGGAGATAGCAAGCATGTTAGCCTGAAAATTGTCCCCCTCTGCCAAATGATATCCATGTCCTAATCCCTGGAATTTATGAGTACTACCTTAAATGGCAAAAAAGGATTTTGCAGATATAATCAAATTAAGGGTTCTGAAATGAGATTACATGTGATTATCAGGTGGATAACCCTTATTGTAGCTTAATTTATAGTGGTATCACAGTTAGACTTGGTCGATGTAACTATTTAATTTAGAGGTACAACAGATTAGGATAAATCTCCCAGTCAAATTGATGTAAAAGACAAAATTGTCTTGAGTAATAAAAGTCAACATTCTCAATCTTTCTTAAACCAGTATTCTCCTATTCCTTACTTTGCCTCAAGGGCCAGATTGTGCCCTCAAGCTCAAGCTACACAACCAGTTATTCACACAATTGCCTCATTGATTCCCATTAAGTCAGTCATACCTCTGAGTTATAACTAGGTGTAATTTAGATCTGTCAGACTTTCAAGACCAGATTTCCAAGAAGCAGCCCTAAAAAAAGCATCTACGCATGAGATTCCAAAGAATTCTTTTATCCTATTAAATTTAAAGAATTTTTGGCATAATCCCTCCACCACGCCACACCACTTCTTGGATAGCCAGCAAAGTTGCCAACTTTGCTTCTTGAATTTCTTTAAATTTCTAATCATCCAACAAATTTTTGTCCTCATCATCACCTAGTCCACAGCTATACAATGTAGAATGTTAATTAAACTCAGCTAAAAGCTTAAACGTGGCCTCCCCGGTGGCGCAGCGGTTAAGCGCTGCGCTGTGGAGCTGTCGGCAGCTGCGACGCGAGTTCGACGCCCGGCTGGGGAGAATCCCACATGGTGCGGCAGACCTCTCCTGCCTCGCCCGCCGCTCCCCTCAGCAGTGTATTTCTGATCTGCCTGTTCTGCTACCCGCTCCGTCTCTGGTGAACCCTCTCGCCGCCCCACGCCTCTGGCCTGTACCCCAGCTTGTATGTATAAACAAAAAATAAATCTTTAAAAAAAAAATAAATGTAGAAACCAGTTTCATGGTTCCTAAGAACCCATGAGAATTGGGCCTTTTAAAAAAAAATAAAAAATAAAAGCTTAAACGTTATATCTTTGTAACTGAAACAGTTGTACACACATACACACACACACACATACACACACAAGCAAAAAGCCTTTTTAATTAAAACCTTTTGGAGGAAATACCCTTACTTTCCATTTTGGAAATGGCTAGAAGTATATGAAAAGTTTGCTTCTGTTCACAGCATTCCTGTTTTAAATCAAATTAATTCTTCCATAGAATATCCTGTGATTTGGCCATTCTTAATATACTTCAGCCAAATATGTTCCCTTTGAAAATAATTTCAGTTTATGAAATTGCAAAGGTGAAGACTAAAAGGAATGTAGTTTCATATTAGTGTTTTCTGTGGTTGAGTAAACATTAATATTTTCATACTGGCATAATTGATTTAATTCCTAAGCACAGTGGACATATGGTACCATGCTTGTATTAGATGTGATCACTCCATGAAAAGAAATTACTAAGTATAATTCATATGCCTCTTTTTTAAATTTATTCATTGCATTTGAATATGAATTTGTCACTAGTTATGCAGAGCTCCAGACAATATCAACTACAGCAAGACAAAATATACCATTAAATGTACAGATTAATAACCACAGCATGTAAAAAATGGGTGATTAACAATTCAGTTCTACAAAGATCGTGATGGTACTATGTAACAGGTCCTGTATCATGAACTGGAGGTAGAAGAACGAATGAGACAGATCCAGCCCACACCCTTTCCTTAGGGTGCAGATGGGGTGCCACTTTTTGGCCAGAGTCACCACACTTAGATGACTGCGGCAGATAAAGTGATTTATTTACTCAATATGCATGCCAATCTCCTCCTGGCATAGCTCGGACTGCAAAGTTAAAAACTACCTTTCCCAGATGCCTCTATAATAAGTGTAGAATGTGGTTTGGATTCCATCAGCCAGATGCCCTTATCAGATGCCCTTATCAACGACTCAGATTCAAACTAAGTTAAGTGATGACTGGGCTAGCTGCATAATTCGTGGGATCCAGTTCACAATGAAAATGCAAGGTCCCTGCACAAAAAGTAGGGGGGACGGGAGTTTTTTTCCTTCCTTCTCTGTTCTAGTCCCACTCGTCAGTATTGTGTTTTTTACTTTTTGTTATTTTATGTTGCACTCCCAGAAGGGGGGTAGGCAGATAGAAGCTCACTCACCAGCGTTCAGGGGTCCTGCCCACGAGCCAGCACGTGCGACCCACCAGTGTGGGTTTCCTCTCCCGCCTGCTGCAGGACCGAAGCCTCCAGAAGTTCGTCAGCCGTCTCTCCTTACTCTTTGCTACCTCAAATCAAGAAACGTGGGTGACCTCCGAGGGTACCACCTTCTCTACACCTAGACACTCAACACGCTTGGATATAGGCAGGTCAATTCATTGACTCCTGCCACATTGCCTGTCTGCTATCTGCCTCTATCTGCTGTGATGGACGCCACCGCCCTGCAAGTCAGGCCGGAGATGCCTGCACGGCGCATGCGCCTCAGCCAACCACCCCCAAGGGTAGCACCACGCCCAGGCTAACTACAGACCACTGAGGCCTCAGGCGCTGGGCGGGAGCTGGGGGGTGGAAGCCCAGCCCCTGCAGACTGAGCACGTGGGAGGAGTTGCCCCGAAGGCTTGCAGGGAGCTTGTCACAGGGGGATTTCTGGAGGAGGGCCAACAGTTTCCAAGCCTCCAGTGAAATCGTCACTTCCCCAGAGGAGGTCAGATAAAAAAGACAAACTTTAAAATAAGTCATTAAAATTTTCAAGATGGGGCCTCCCTGGTGGTGCAGCGGTTAAGCGCTGCTCTGTGGAGCTGCCAGCAGCAGGGAGGAGAGTTGGCTGCCGGGCTGGGGAGATTCCCACATGGAACAGCAGACCTCTCCTGCCTCGCCTGCTGCTCCCCTCAGCAGTGTAAATTTCCGTGGATCTGTCAGTGCTCCTCCCCACTCTGTCTCTGGTGAACCCTCTCACTGCCTCACGCCTCTGGCCTGTACCCCAGCTTGTATGCATAAATAAATCTTTTTTAAAAAATTCAAGATGGTGATAATTTGATAAAGTAAAATACCCAAACCAGCAAAGTTTAATAAACTCCATGAGGGTTTGAGGCTTGAAAGGGAGGAGGATGGGTGAAAGGTACAGGGGCACATAAGGAAGGGGGGGTGGTCGCAAGATGGCAACCATGGAGCATTCAAGTTCAAGCACAGGGCCTTTCTAAGTGTGGGGCCTTGAATAACTTCCTAGGTCGCATGCTCTGACGTGGTTTCGAGTGGAGAAAAACGGCCGGAGGCTTTAGTTTTATGCCTGCTGGTTTTGTGGGAACAACATCAAGATTTTCCTGTCATCAGTTTCCTGCAGAAATGTCAAGAAAATGTTCTGAGATGCTTGGTCATGTGGAGCCTGTGTGATTTTGGAAATTGTATTTGTTCCTGGAAGCTCAGCCTAGTAGTTGCTCTATAACCCTTCCAATAATTTTGAAAACTAATGGCTGGTAATGATTCCCTCAATACTTAGCCCAACTAGAAGGATTTAGTTGCAAACAACAGAAACCACAATAAATACAGTGGTATGATTCTCTCTAGAGAGGCATGAAATAGAAAGATTCCAGGAGCAAATTGATTGTGGTGGTGGCCACTGTTCAGACACAAAAGAAGACACTTCATATTTCAGAGAGTCATTCCATGCTGGAGGAAAAACCAACTATACTAAAGGAGAAGCATCATAAAAATGGAATAGCTCTGTCATTCTCCATTGCCCTTTATATTACGAGAGTTGGAGAGGATTGATGAAGCAGGGCAGTGATTGGATTTGCAGGGTGGGGGGAATAGAAGTAGATTGTATGCTTGCTCAGATAGAAGTAGGACTTGTTTCCTTGATATAATAGGAATTGAGCACTGTGACTCCTTAAGTGGATGAACTCATACTTTCAAACTGAATTAAACTAGAGCCTTAAGAGCAAGCCCAAGCCCTTTGCTCCTGACTCCAACCATTTTGATTCAGTCCAAGGTTCCCTTCTTCAGTTATGATCAGCAGCTAAATGCAACCTTCCTCTCTCTAACCAGAGCTCCAGTGAACAAAGCTCATTGTGTGGGCACACAACACGTCCCCCAATTACATCCAACTGTTCCCATGCCCCTGATCTGTCCTGTATCCGCTCAGGCAAGTCCTGGCATTTATGAGCCAAGGAAGGCAAAAGAAACAGAAGAAAAAAAGAAGGGGGGTTTCAGAAAGAATAGCATGGTTAGCAGTGACAAAAGTAGAGCAAGGTTAAGAAAGAGGACCTTTCAACCATGCTGCAGTCTTAAGAGAGATACAAAGGGAAGAAAAACCAGTAAAACAGATAAGTCCTTTGTATTTTTGAAGCTCGTCTTCCACCATGCTACACACAGTAAGTGAATAAGTAAACAGTGTAATCACATCTCATATTCAGTGCCACAAAGGACGAAAATAGAAATTTAAGATGATTAATGTGTTCTCTACAAATGGTAAGCAGTTATCTATAATTAATCCTAAATTACTCTTATACATCAAGTCTTTCTATAAATACTGCATATGTATAGCCTCATTTAACCCTTACAACAACCCAGGAAGATAGGTGTAAATATCTCCTCAGTTATAGAAGAGACCCTGAATCTCAGAGACGTTCCCAAGGTCACACACCATGTATCATTCAGGAAAGCCTCTCTGAGAATGGATGTCTCAGCCGAGACCTGAGTGATGAGAATGAATCAATTCTATGAGAGCTGGAGGGGAGAATTCTAGGCTATGGGAAGAAGAAATACAGAAGCCTGGAAATGGGCAAAAGTTTTTAGAAAAATTGAAGATTAGATGGGGCTGGAGGACAGGGAGTAAAGGGTGAGTGAGGAAATGAGGCTGAGTGTGAACAGGGACTCATCACACAGGCCAGGCGGGGGCTAGGGGAAGGCAGAAGGCAAGATAAGAGGGTTGAAGAGTGAATGGGATATTATTCAGAACTGCTCCTAGAAGCCTAACTTTAGAAAAATAAAGTACTATAATGAGAGGGGTTAAGAAAACTTCACATATAAATACTGTAGAAATTGGAAAATTTAGATGTAACAGTAAGAAAAGATGATATCCCTTGCGAGCTCTCAAGGTCTAAACATGAACCAGAGGGCTGGAATTCAGGACACAGTGGAGGAAAGTTTCAAATAGGGGTAGGGGAGGGAAGAGGATAGAACATGGGCCAGGAGTTTTGGTGGAGGGTGAGTGAAATTTGTCACATATGGAGGTGTGAAGATGTATCCTCCAAGTTATATGTTAATATGTAAACAACAGACATTAATAAAATCTGAAAAAAAAATTCCAGTCATGATAAATAACAGAGACTTCTATATCACTAGACTAAAATATGAACAAACTAGACTGAGAATTGGATGGAGTAATCCAATGGAGTAGATGAAAAGTTAAAAAAAGAAAGCAGTAAGAAGCACCAACAAAATTGGTTACCATTTTTTATATAATGCTATTGGTTTGATGAATGTTTCTCATCATGAGATTTTTAAAGCCCTAAAAATTACTTGACAATTTACATTCCATAACATCAAATTATTCTGGTTCAATATTTTTGCATAACAATTGAATAAAAAAAAACAAAGTTGGTTTCCACTGTGAGGTTTAAAATGTTATATTATTAAAGAGGAAGAAATAGGAGCTGTGTTCAGATAAAACCTGGGTATTGTTACATATAAACTGAGGCATATTAAAAATTTAAGTTTATTAGAACAAAAATCTCATTGAATCAGGCAGCACCAAACCAGAGATGATTCAAAGTACTCAGCCTACAGGAGCTAGGGGAAGACTTTTATAGTGAGGAGTCAGAAGCTAAACAAGGAAATGATTTGTCTACAGCTTAAGCACTTGCCATATTTGGAAATGTCTGGTTGACTATTTGTGATTGGTTGTCCTTAGGTTTTGATTTCTTAACCTAGAGGCATTTATAAGCTTGGATTTTGGTTTGCTTACTTAGGTCACTAAGGCATTAGAATTATTTTTAGTCTAATTCCCTTATTTAATTTAACAATACATATTTTTTATTTGAGTTAGAACTTATCAGTTAATATGAGAAAAGAATAAAAGCTAATTTATATGGAGTCCATACCATACATGACTAACAACAACAAATGGAAAGGTAGATCTGACTTAGAAGACCCTGTGTGTAGATTCCTATTGGATTTTTAATTGACTCACTTTGTTTTCAGAAACTTTATTTACCTGTGATTCTTCAAATGCAATCACAAAAAAAAAAAATGTCCATGTTTTGAAAAGATGTATTAATTCGGGTCTCCCTCAACAACAAAATACTATGTTTTTTTTTTATATAATATATATTTTTATTGTTATTTATGTCTTTTACATTTTGCATTTCCCTTGGGTAGCCCACCACCAATTCACCCGTGATCCATCTTCATGGTCCCTTGTGTTCTTTTCTATTCCATTTTGTGCCCTTTCCCTTCCCTCCCTCCGGCTCCTTCCTCCCCCCCTCCCCCCCC
>PVIJ01021312.1:0-18807 GCA_004024925.1 Scalopus aquaticus | reverse complement strand
GTTTAGTTACTTCTCACTAATATTAGTGTTATTAGTTAATATTAGTTATTCCACTTGACATTACTGTCTTCTCTGTTGTTTCATGGTAGGCGCTGAACCCCAGAAATGTGTGTGACCTTTTCTTTCCTCCTAATTAAAATCTAGTCTTTTGCTATAGACCAACGACCTGAGCCCTCCCTTACCTCACACCCCCCCCCCCCAATTCCCAGGTGTGGCTCTTCATTGCCTTGAAGAGTTAATGTCTCCTGGAGTCTCAACTATCCTAATATAGGTCCTCGGTGATAGCCTCAGAACATCAGAACATCACCTGAGCTTGCCCTTCACAAACTGCCCTAACTATCAACACCCCCCTGACCTGACCCCTCCCTAATCTGTGACCTCATGTCCTGCCACTCTCTCTCAACCACTCATATTCCAGCCGCAATGACCTTCTTTCTGTTGTTCCTACATGCCAAGAACTTGGCAAGAGTTATTCCCTTGCCTTGATTCCCGTTCTCACCCTGCCCAATTTTAATGTGAATGGTTTCTTCTGGTTTTTCAGATTGCAACCTATGGGCTTTTGCTGACCCAGTTTGAAAGCAATCCCCAAAGAAGCCCTACTGCTTCCCCATATTTTAATTATTCACAATACGCAGAGCTCTTATCACTACTGGATGTTTTTCTTGTTTATTTTCACATTTGTTTGCTATCTATTTTCCCTATTAAAACATAGCTTCTACAAGAACAGAAATCTGGTCTATCTTGTTCTCTGCTATATTTCCAGAGCCTGGTATACTGGTTAGCACATAGTAGGTGCTCAATGAATATTTGTTGAATGAGTAAGCAGCTTCCCCTCAGGTTTATTTTACTATCTCACTCTTTTTTCCTGCTTCTGTGCCAGGTTATGTGCCAGGATCATACTTCATACATCATATCTCCTATAATATCATCATACATCATACATCATCATACATCATACATCATATTTCCTATAACAACAGCGAACCTACTTACCTCAGATACATGGGCCAGCTTTGCCTACCCACCTCACTCAGCCAGGAAGACATTGATAATTGGTCCCTGTGTTTTGTACAGCCTTGGGAGCCTCCTAATATTCCATGATCGGTTTCTCTGAGCATGAAATCCAAACAATATCCACTCCTATCCCCAGGGGACATTTAACATTTCTCTTCTTTCTCTCCTTGTAGACTTACAGAAAATGTCTCTTCTGAAATTTCCAAGGTGTGACTATCTCTAATTTTGCTAGTCCAGTACCCATTCTCTCGTTTTCATAATTACACCCCAGTTTTCTTATTAAGAAATCTTAATATGGACTCCCTGGTCCCCTAAGGCATTAAGTCTCACCCTATGACTCTATCTGCAGCCACTACAGCATGAGTTTGATTCCCAGCCAGGGAGTTTCCCACATGGCACAGCAGACCTTTCCTACCTCGCTCCCTGCTCCCCTCAGCAGTGTACTTCAGTTGATCTGCCTGTTCTGTCCCCACTCTGTGTCTGGTGAATCCTCTCACCACCCCATATCTCTGGCCTATACCCCAGATTGTATGAATAAATAAATACATCTTTTAAAAAAGAAATTTTAATAAGGTTATGATTTAGGTATAGTTACTTATCGAGGGATAAGTTACCTGGACACAAGGAAGACTTTTGACCTAATATAAGAAAAGCAAAAGTTCTCTCCTCAGATGCTTGATCTAGCCACTTTGGCATTGAAGAGTCTTTCCATTAGCTCCTTTAGCTTAGGTGTCTCTGGTCTCTGCTGCCTACTTCTTCAAATTTGTCTTTCCTTTGTCAGATTTTTTTTTTTGCTTTGTTTAATAAAAATCAATTTTTGTTACTTGCAGTTGTATAAATAGCAGTTAACTCATGCAAAGTATTTAATCAGTGTTGAATAGTAAAAGATTTATTAATTTATACATACAAGCTGGGGTTACAGGCCAGAGGCATGGGGTGGTGAGAGGGTTCACCAGAGACAGAGTGGGGAGCAGAACAGGCAGATCAGAAATACACTGCTGAGGGGAGCAGCGGGCGAGGTAGGAGAGGTCTGCCACACCATCCTTCCACATTTCTGTCAAAGTCAGAGCTATGTGAAGTGCATGTTGACCTAGGAAGAAACCATCATTACTTTGAAGGAATGTAGAGTCTTCCTTACCAGAAAGTTCCCTTCAGTGGATCAAGATAAGACTCCTTATGTTCAGCTTTGCTTAAACTTCCCTCTATTTGAAATTAGTCACAGGTGTTCTACTCCCTCTCCACCTCACCTCCTACCTCCTAGAGCCATAGATTCCGAGATTAAAATCCATCTTCTCCTCCGTCTTCCTTTTCTCTGCCTTGTCCTTCATTGAGTCTTATTCATTTTGTAGCTGTACAGTATATAGCCAAAGGCCTCCTGTCTTGTCACTAGACAAAAAAGCAACATTTTAATTTAATCTGTTAAATGAAGGGAAAAACACACAATTAAAAGGAAACTCACTCTTTTAAAAATGTAGTCACTGTATTTGTTGAGCTTGTTTAAAATAGCTGCTAGTTCTGCTGCCACTATTTCCATTTCATTCATCAAACTCAGGCAGCCTTAACACATCGTCTGCCCTCTCTTTTCTCGCTAACCCCTTACCAAATGTCTCCACCTGCGTTAGTGTCCTTTTCACAACTGGTCACGGGCCTAATCAATACATTGTGTTCCATCTAAGGAAATCATCAGTGGTGGATTGCAGGAAGGTCGAGTTCTCTGCAGTGTAAATATTTTTGCATTGCTTATAAGCAATTATGTGTGCGTGTTAGTCCTATTTCGAGTAATTTATTTACAGCTAGTGCTGCAATGAGTAGGCATGTGATTCTCTATTTATAAAGTAGCTCCTACTCTCTTCCCATGCTAGTCTGGCTAGAAGTGGTGGTGTATATTGGGGGAGAGGTTTTCTGGAGGTCAGGACTCTGCTGGGAAGGAATAGAAGAACCCAGGAGGATTTAAATGACTCATCACAGCGCCTGTTTATGTTTCCTTGGGATTGGGATGTTGTTCAGTACAAAGTTGAAGCCTGAGCAGAACAGATGAGAAACTTGACATAGAGTGCTAAATTAGTAGACAGTGGCAGTGTTTGAGGGCGAGGTTTCCAGAGCACATACCATCTATGGAGTGGAAGAATATTACAGTAATCCGGAAGTAGTTTCATCCTGCCATTGTGGAGAATAAAGGCTTTGTAAGCTAATTGCTTGTCTGTGAAAAAGAATTTAAATCAACCGTTGATTGCTATTCATATAACGTATTTAATATATAGTAAATGTATTTTGTTAAGTGACTAAATCAATAAGTGGTGAGTAACTCTTTACAGGCATAAATAGATAAATTAGGTAAATTAAGAAAATTGCAACTCACACTTTGCATTTCAGTTAAATTACTGAAAACACCCCAGATTATTTGCTGCTTAAAAATATGTAAATCTGTATATGGGAAGCCTATGTTTTTGTGTATAGCATTTTTGTAGAACTGTACTTTAAGGAAATAGTTGCAGGACAGTATCTCCTGGAAATTGAAATGAATATTTTAACCTGGTAAATGTAGAGTTGCCATAGAGATTTGAAGAAGTGTTTGAATTCATGGTGCCTTTATTTCACCTCTGAGGTTAGGGGTAATTCTACATTACAGATATTTATTCAGCACCTGCCATATGCCAGGTCATCTGGTAGGTTTAAAGGGATGGCTCATTGGAGAAAACAGAGTTATTTTTACATTGCCTTTGTAGGGTCTATTATAGTGTCTGGTACATAGAAAGCATCCAGTCAACACTGAGTGAATAAGGAGAATAAATTACTAAGAAAGGCATCAGTGAATAATTGAGAGTGTGAACATACATGTGAGTATGTGACATGGGATCTATTTAGTCTTACAGCACAGAGCTGAGTGATTACGTCATTGGAAGCATTGATGTAAAACTTGATGGAGGATATGTTCTTTGAGATGTGTTTTAAAGAATGTCTACAATTGTGTGGCAGTATCTGAAGTGATAGCATGCTGAGGGGTCTGGCGTTGAGAAGTCAGCACTTGAGAGAAATAGAAAGAAGGAGTGGAAAATAGGGGGGGGAACTGAAAAAGCAAGTTTGGCTAGAAATAATGTCACCCTTGAATGGCATGTTAAGGTTCCTGGTGTAATTCCCCGAAGATCAGGAGCGTATTTGTGGTGGAGGATGGTGTTGTCATACACTGGTTCCGACCAGCTGCTCAGTTCTTGGTAGGATGGGGGTGCTAATGAAAGGGCCTGGCGGGAGGAGGTCAGGTTGGAAATGACACCAATAATCCAGGTGTGACGTGGTGAACTTCTGGCTTCGGAAAGTTCTACTGCACGTGGAGAGCCTCGACAACAGCTGAGTGGTAGCTAGACTGGAAAGGTGAGGAATAAAGACTTTTGAAGGTGTGTTAAATGCTTCACTTTGTCATGATCCTGAAGCTTGGACATTCTCACCTGAGAGAGGAAGCATTGGAAAAAGAATAAACTGACTTGAGAGTGAGTTAATTTTGGGACTTGTGAATTTGGTAGTGTTGGTTCATTTGTCAGCTAGCTGTAGCTACCTAGAAGTCTATTAAAAATTTAAATTGAGGGCCTCCCTGGTAAGTGCTGCGCTGTGAAGCTGTTGGCAGTGGCGATGGCGACGCGGAGTTCGAGGCAGGGGAGATTCCACATGGCACGGTGGACCCTCTTTTGCCTCGCCCGCTGCTCCCCTCAGCAGTATGTTTCCGTCGATCTGCTTGTTTAGCTCCCCACTCCTTCTCTAGTGAACCCTCCCGCCAGCCCATGTCTCTGATCTGTACCCCAGCTTGTATGCATAAATAAATAAATCTTTAAAAAAAATTTAAATTGAGGCTTATCGTAACAATCTTGAATAAAAACTCACATTTAAATATATTAAGTATATTAAGATCACCCATAACAGCAGCAACTAACACTTTTTTTTTAAAAAAATGGTATTGTACTGACATTCAGTCCCTGCAGCAACCTATGAAGTAGGCCCGACAAGTTATTTTGTTGATATTTGGGAGTGATCAGCATAGCTGTTAGAATAAACAAAATAAAATGGAAATTATAGATATGGAAAAATATTCTAGGACAGAATCTTAGAGAATATTGAGGAGCCTGTTAATGAAGGAGCAAGAATTGTTTAGAAAAATGGAGAAAATAGAAATGAGCATTTTTCTAGCAGTATCCTAGCAAGACAAGTATTTAGTGATTTCATGAATTGGAAAACGTTTAAGTGTTTGAAGTCTGAGAAAAAAAAATGCATTGCAATCTGAGGTCATTGTTGACCTTCAGGAAAATAGTTTCACCTGGAGGGCAGGTCAAAAAGCTTTTGAACATTGAGTGGGTTGTGAGATTCTGGAGGCATTAGTGTAGTCCACTCTTTCTAGAAGTTTTGTGATTAAAAGTTAGGAGATGGACAGATACTAATGTAGGGTAATGTAAGTAGGGGACGATTTCTTTGAAATGGAGGCTTGAGCATTTTTGTGGTCTCAGATGAAGGAAGAAGTAGGTGGCAGTGAAAGATTGGCGATGTGAAGAGGTGGGTAAGGGATGCCAGTCAACATATGGATCCAGGAGGCAGATACTGAAGCAATCACAGGCACAGGTGGAAGAATTGGCATAAAAAAAAAAAACTCATTCATAATCACTTCTTCCTGCAAGTAGAAAGAAACGATAAATGAGGACGAAGATGCATTTTGTGTAGGGATGAATTGGAATTGGATTGTGTCTGCAAATCTTAATCTCAATCAAGTAGATCATCTTCTGTGAGGGAGCCAGGGGGACCTGGGAGAGGTTATATCTGGAGAAACAAAGGCAAATTTTTCTTCTTTGTAGAACATTATGCTTTAGCATTCCAATAATTAAGGGATTTTGAAACAGGAAACGTATATATAAGAAGCACAAGAGGTGGAATTGGGTCGTTTCCACTGAAATTCTTAAATTCCCTTGAACACTAGATTTTAAGCTTCTGTATTTAAAAAAATTGATTTTTTTAAGTGACATTCTAAAATGCATGGGGTAAGAATGAAGGACTTATCAACCATATAAGTGTGTGGTTTTGATATTGAGTTGTTTGTTTTATGGGAAGATTTTCTCTCTCTGGGGAATATGAAACAAAGAACAGTCACAGGAATTAGCTCCTCCAGCCCCACCCTCCATCACTGTGATTAGTCTGATGCTGGAGGGGAAAATCACTGAAGATGGGCTCCTTGGGATAAATGGATGTGATGAAAATTTACTGTCATGTGGCACTTTAGGAAGAAGCATCTGGCATATTTGTCCATGTTTATGGCCTGATGGTCATTGTTATTCCATTTTTCTTATATACATTAACTAGTATTTTGTCTTTACTGATTTTTTCTTTTATTAAATAAGAATGAAGCAAACCAAAAGAAAACATAAAGCCTTTTAGTTTGCACAGTACAACTGCCAGTTGAGTCCAAATCTATGTGTGAGATTATGTACCCACAGTGCTACTGTTTTATCACTCCTGAGTTCTGTCTCTTCTTTGCTCTAAGCCACAGGCATTTCTTTTCAAGTCATACCCCTGATTCTGTAGGTTAATAGGTCTGTTGAGCTTGGTACTGGTTGATAAACAGAGCTAATAAGCAAAGCTAGACATTATCTTTTATGTGCAAACAGATTTGAGGTGTGTTTGTCGAGGTTCTCTTATTATCTCTAGAGAGTCTGGCAGGAGCATATCACTCTCAGTTTACTAATATAACTCTTCTCTTAATTGAAATTGAGATCTCTGATCAGTCTGGGTTTGATGCATATAAAACAGTTTCTATAGACTCTTTTATAGTTCATAGCCAGGCCTTAAGGAAGGAAGGACACAGGTAAAGTAAGAAATTGGCTGAGGTCTGAGTGTGAAGGGCACTAACTGCTGGATGGATTGAGGATGAGGACTTGATATTCTAAGTGTGTCTTCTCCCACTGAATTTGAACCACCAAAGGAAGTTGCTATTATGCCAGCAGATAAATGAAGCCAGAGTAAATATGGTGTGTGTTCCCGGGGTGTCTGTTCAGTTTAGATGTTTGGGGAAGCCTGAGGTTTACTGTTTCAGGCAATCGGAAAAGCACTATAGAGTAATAATCATGGGAACACGGTGATGAAATCTACATACCGGGAGATTTGCTTGAGTGTGGCATGGACACTTGCCTAACAGAAAGCAATAATAGGAAAATGAGTGTGCCCAAATTGAACAGCAATTCCTAAAGTATGTCCCACAGTGCACTGAGGTTGTGTATTTTGTAAAATAAATGATTTGTTCATCAAGTCTCTGGGAAAAGCCTGCACCTTCCATTCGCATCTGAGCGAATCCAGTTCCCATGGATATAGGAAAGGCTCTTTTTAAAAGGTTTGAAGTTAGGAAACCTATTGAAATTTGATGAACCCACCCCTTCCCAGACCTTATGACTACATCATGTTGTGCAGATGACTACATCATGTTGTGCTACATCTCCAGGGGGAGATGTTACATCCTAGATTATAAGGCAATTTTCAGAAATTTAAAATCCAAACAGCCAGTTATTTTCTTTTCTTCAGCTTGATTGAGCATGAGATTAAGTAATTAACTTTTACCTTTTTTTATTTTTGGAAGAATATACACTCCATTTAAAAAAATTGAACTGCTGCTCTCAACTTGGTAAGAGGTTCTTTTGCATTAACATAAGAGAACTAGCTGTGAGCAGGGGAGGTAGACCCACGTTTCAGGACTAGAACACACCCTCTGTTCATTAGCAGACAGGTTCATTAGTGGGGTGGTGTGGGCATAGTAAATGACCACATACTGAAATCCTCAATCCACTCTCATTCTTACTGCTCTCCCTCTCTTACCCTTAACTCTGTCTGCATTTGTATCTCTGTCTTTTTGACTCTTTCTCCATATATAAATCCATCTCTGTCTATTTCTGGCCCTTTCTCGCTCTCTCTCTCTCTCACTCTCTGCCTCCCTCCCCCCTCATCCCCCATCCCTCTTCTTCATCTTCCCTCAGGCCAGAGCATCTACAAACACAGAGTTGACTTCCCATTAAATTAAATGTGCATGTGAAGTGACTCCAGGGTTGACCTTTTGCCGAACTGCTCTTCCCTGGAAGCAGTGGGCACTAGATAATCCTGAGATCCCTGCCTTTGATCTGCTCATTCTCCACTCCTGGTTCTGTGGGTTCAGTCCTGATTTTCCCATACCCTTGCTACTCCTGCAGCACCATTCTCATATACGCCACCTTTTCAGGACAGAGTCATGAGAGGGATGAAAGAGTCCGCCCTTGTTCTAACCCTTAGCCAGTAATTTCTGCATTTCTCAGCGCTGACCAGGAAGGATTTCCTTACCCTCTGTGGATCATGTAATTAATGACTCTTTTGAAGGAATGTTCACATCTCTTATCTTGCTTGTTATGCACATCATTTTTCAAACTTTGGAATGATCAGCTGGCATTTCAAGTAAGGGTGGTCCCACAAATCAAATGCAGTGTGACTTTGGTTTCATTTCTTTGTTGAAACATCTGGAATTGTTTAGTGCATGACAAGAAAGAGGTAAGAAATCTGTAGAAGCCCTTATGGCCCTCAGCCCTGATGCCTTTCTCTTTCGGCCATTGTTATTATGACACTTACTGCCTTTGGTAGAGAAATGAAGTCTGTCCCATAGCAGCTAGATTCGTCGAGACTCATTGTCATTTCCATGGACATGGAAGCTCTGTGCAGCCAGATTTTCTGAATTCCAGCCTGGGACTGCCACCTTCAACAAGCAAGGCTGAGGCTCGCTCAGGTCACTGGCATGTGTGGTGACATGATTTACGTACAAAGTGTCACATTAAATGTCATGGCATTCCTGAGGGTGATGGGAGCCACTGCCACTTCTGAAATTTGCTTACCACAAAGTGAAACTTGTTCTCATGAGGAATCCTAAAACCCCCTCATAGGAATAATATTCTATGGCTTAGGAGTCATGCGCGTCAGCTCGGCACGTCTTTGTTAAAATAGCATGATGCCCACTGGGAAGTCCGCATTCTTGTCCCGCACCAGCGTGCGTATCAAGTAGGTGGTGTGTGGGTGGATGGACAGCACGCTTGATGTCAGTCAGCGCTCTTTTGTAGAGACTCTTCACAATGCCAGCCTCGCAGCTCAATTTTCTTCCTTCCAGGGGAAGAGAATTTGTTGACAGCTTTGGGTCAAAGGGAAATTCAGGATAAAGAGAGAGTAGTGGGATTGCCCTTGAATAGAGGGAAACCTTGCTGTTACTTCTTATCACCCACTTGCTGCTTGCTCATTGGCAAACTCTCCTCTTTGGTTTTCTCTTTTTGGGGTGGTGCAGCAGTGGCTGTATGAAAGTCATGCTAAGGAAAGAAGCTGTAAGAGAAATCATTGTGAGCATTAAATTTCCAGCCTACTTCACACGAGCCACACCCTGTACTGTCTACATATGAACTCAGTCCACCTAGCAACCTGATGGCCAAACCCCATGACACCATGCTGCACACGCTGGATCCGGTGCCGCTGGCATTGGCTCTGGGTTCCTCAGAACTCTCAGCCAACTAGTTAACCCTGGTCGTTTCATTCATCTCACAATAATGCTTTCTGGTATTTTATGGGATTTAATATTTTGATCTCATTAAAAAAGATATGTCAGGGGTTTGCTCTCCTATTAGCATCCTCATTTTACAAATGATTAATGTACAGATTAAAGTAGCTTTTCCAAGATCACTTGAGCAGGAGGCTTATCATGTCAAGGTGGGGACGTGTCCTCCAACCCTGCATTATAGGTAGAGGTTTAAAAGAGATCTAGGGGATAAAGTTGTTGCTTCAGGGTCAGGAGACCATAGCGCTGACCATGGGCTAGTCATAGTTACCTGGTGCGTCTGTTGCGTGCTGCTTTTATCCCAGGTGCATGGGGAGGAGGGAGCTGGACATGGTGCGCAGAAAGCCTGCTGGGGAGCTGGCTTGTTAAGAGGCCTCAAATCTGAATTCAAATTTTTGGCCTTACCTCAAAATGAGCTTTATGAACTGGAGGAATAATTTTAAACCTAACTTCACATATAAAACACGAGAGTTTTATTGTGTTTTTCTGAATTACTTTCTTAAAGTGCCACAAAAAGGTCTTTGCTTGTACTTAGTAAAGTGGTGCCAATAGCTGTCATATGAGATCAGTAAGAAGGAGAACAAAGAACATTGGATCCTTTATCTGGATTTGACTTCAGGGAATCTAGGACTGGGCAAAATTCTAAGTTTTTGCAGTCAGGGATAAAGATCTAGAATATTGAAGTCTGAAGATTTTAGATCAAGGAGCCTGGCCATCTCTATTGTAATCACAGTCCTTCTTAAAGTCTTACTTAAAATTTAGCTTGAAAAAGGAAATATGCAAATGAGATTTTATTCTATTACTAAACAGCAATGTGACAATGTTTATCAATAACCTTAAAACGTGCATAAGGTTTCTTTTAATTATCTGATACCTAGATGGGTTAGGGGAGGTTTATGTTTAGGGATGTTATTATAGATCTATCATCTATCTATCTATCTATCTATCTATCATCTATAGTCTATCCATTTATCCTATATTATCTATCATCTTACTAAAATATTTTGTGATTAAAAAAATAAATATACAGAATGTCAAAATGCTCTTCACTCCAATTCTGCTATCCAAAATTCAACCACTCGTCCCCCTGCCCTCAGTTTTATTGAGGTTTATAATTGACGACACTTCACATAGTTAAAATTATTTATGTGTTTGTATGTGTGTGTGTTGAGAACATATTTATCTATTCTCAGTGCATATCAAGTATATAGCTCAGTATTATTTTATATTCTGAACTGTACATCCTTGGATAGGAGGCTTGTGTAAATGATCCTGTGGGTTCATCTTTCATTCCTGTGCACTCGAGGCATTTGTTGAATGAATGAAAGATAGTGCCACTATGAGCATTGACAGCAATACCAGTGTCTGCTTAAGTTACAACAACAGAGTTACAACTGATCTGCCATAGCAGAGGTGCGTTACAGCTCTCCTGTTATGGTAGTAGTGTTATGGCTCACTTGTTACAGCAAGTGTGTATTCAGTGCTGTGAGAGATAGAGAGCTGTGTGCTCCAAGAGCTTTGAGAGCATGGTATTATAGGCAAAATGGGTGCGGCTAGATCTGCTTTAAGAAAATGAGTTTTTAATCGGTGTGTTCCGATTGGTAGAAAGTTTATGAAGTGACAGTTGGTTGGACTTCATCCCTGGGTGTATTTGGCCAGTGTGGTTTCACTTCTCTACATGGGTGTGTCTGTCCATGACCCTGCTGGTGCCTGAACTTGCCTGGGACCTGACCGTCAATGGCTTCCCCCCTCCGTCGGGTTTCTACCCAGGCTCAGGAAGGTTCCATGTTCATTTTTCTTTATTTTATTTTATCATCACTCACCTATAGAGATTTTAACGATTCTACTATGAACCACAAATAATGGATATTGATTTACCTAAATAAAATTTGTCTAAGACTTTAATTTCTTATACAGTGTTATTCTTTATTGCTCCCTGTTTATGTCCTAGCTTTAGGTTTTTTTTGAGATTCAATCTTTGTTCAAAATTATTTGAGAGTTAAAAGGTGTTTGGAAAAGACGCAGTTCAACATTTGAAAATAATACTATCCTAAATCAAAATAGGATAAGTCTAAAAGAAATTTTATTCAGTTTGGGTATTGTGATATTTATTCTTCACCAGAAAGGTTTATGTGGGTTGCTAATTTATTTTTGGCTTAACTTAAGCAATGATAATATGATATATTCAGAAAACAAACAAATGTAGTGAATTAAATTTGATTTGTACCTTTATATATCATTACATGTTCTTAATGGGGTGTGCTTTAATAGAACTATAGTAGTATGTTGAGCTTTATTCAGTATTTTCACTATGATTTTAGGCTTTATATGAACCTAAGTGCTTTAAATCCTCTCTAGTTGAAAAATCTCACCTATTCTATCCTTGGTATGAAAAGCTAAGGTATGTGTAATGAATCTGCTGTCATTTAAAACCCACAGAGGCAAAACACATATCCGCTATTATTAATTGAATAGAAGACGCAAGAATCAGTAAATACATACATACAAACAGAGAAATGCAAGAAAATAAAGGAAACTAAACTAAATAAGTAAGGAATTTAAGAAATTATAAAATGTGAAAGGAGTCAAAGTTTTACAGAGAAAAGATTTGAGAATATGTCTTACTACTGACTGCAAAATGTCAAAGAAAACAGTGATGTCATATCATTTAAACTACATAGTTCATCTTCCAGAGGTAACAGGGTATGTTTTATTCACTTTTAGTTTTCTTCTTACAAGACTACACTTGTTCCATCCGCTCATGGAAAGAACAGCTTGTCTTATTACCCTTCAGTGGAAATGAGTTATGAGCCTTTTATCTAGAGTTTACAGGGCAGCTTTAACCTCTTTATAGTTGAATTTCAGTGATGAATGCAATATCTTATTTCATCCTAGTTAAGTTTTTTTAAGAATTCCTTTTCCTGTTCTGATTTGTAGGTACATACAATATAATAATAGGAAAGATCAAATTACCCTATTTGGGATCCTGTTAAACACTTTTCTATTGTCCTGCAAGTCTTTAGTATTAATTTCCTGTTTTTTCTTCTGTTCATGTCAATCTAATTAGGAAAACCAGGCATTTGTGACATTCATAACAATTTGGTGCCTCTACTATATTTCAAAGAATAGCTTCTACTTTATTCAGTGCCATCGTAAAATCATCCCTCATAGCTTAATTTGGCTAACATTTTCTTGGGTTTATAAAATTGATGGTCAGGAGTATTTTGAACCAGTACTATAGAAATTGAGGCCCCTTGGACATCAGTTGAAATGATGATTCAAGATGCAAAAAAATGCTACCCTTGGTATTTTGCGCAATAGCAGTAGTCCTGAAAATGCAAAGTGCTCATTGTTTTAACACACCAAATACAAGAACTCCTTTCTGTGAAATATGTCATCCTGGGCACTGGTGAACAATTAGTTCTGATTACCTTTGGATGTTCAGATAGTTGGTGATTTTCTTAAAGTCACGACCAATGTAGACAATATGGAATAGCATCTCTCTTCTGATATTTTATTAATTCATTCATATATTCATCATGTATCAGGTGCCAACAGTGGGCCAGGTATTATGCTATGTGTCAGCGATACAAAGTTGAGTGAGACAAGATCCCAAGCCTTCAGAGGCTTATAATAAGTAATAAGTATGCAAATCAATGATTACATTACATTTTATCAGTGCTATAATAGAAGCATGAAAAGAATACTAGGCGAACATAAGGGTATCAAAATCAGATTCAGGGAAAATATCCTGAAGGAAACTATATTTAGACTGGATTTTGCAGAACAAGTGGGATTCTTAGTTAAAGAAGCCATGAGACAGCATTGCAACCTGTACTATGTCAAGAAGATATGAAAACCATACTGCGTACTTGAGTAATGACAAATACTTAAGCATGTCTTGAGCAATGGTAGCTGAGGGGTGGGTGGTAGGTGTGGAAGTTAAGGATAAAGCCAGAGGCCAGATTCCAAAATGGGGATGATGTTAAACTATGGTATGTGACATTATAACCTTAAAGAATGTGGTAGTAGGTCGAGGGAGGGATTCACTGCCCATTCCATAGCATTCCAGTGTCTGCTAACCCCACGTCTCACAGCTACACATTCTTCCCTTGCCTCCTGCAGGACATTTCCATGCGGCTAATGGCATGAATTTGAAATAAAGGCAGCACTCCTTTTCCTAAGTGGAATTCACATACCAGCTGCTGAAAGAATGTCTTCTTCTTTATCTCATTTCAGTTGTATTTGAATTGAGCTCTGAGGGGCTTTCTGCCTGTCTAATTCTTGTGAACAATTTTCCCTTTATTTACATTATGTTGATGGTATACGAAAAGGTGAAAAGGTACAGAGATGCCTTCAGGGGTGGTGTAGGAGATAATGATTCAGTCAGTTAGTGCCCCCTTCATATAAATCCCCTTCCTCTTAAAGCACCTGTTCAAACCCTCTAGCAAACAGGACAAAAAAAAAAATCAGTTTTCAGATTATGAAGACTTGGGTTTTATACTTGGTGCTGACCATAACATTTTTTGTGAGGATGGACTCAAGTCAATTACCATTCTGGACTTCAGTTCCTACTATTAAAAAAGCTGACATCATCAAGTCCTTTTCCCCAAAATCTCTGGATTTTTTTTTTTCCAGGCAAAGCATCCAATAGTCTATCAGCTCACCATGCACAAGACAACTGTGTTACTTTTTGATTAACAAGGAGTTAACTGAATTCCCAGATTAGACCACAATTGATTATGAATGGAAAGGATAGAAGATCTACAAAATAGGAGGAATTAGTAAATCCAGGTTCCTCTGAGAGGCTCAGTATGCCTGGTTATACATACTCTTAAATATATCAAATTCCTTGAAAATGTTTTCAAGGAATTTCATGAAAAAATGTTCTCTTCAGAGGTGAAAGGAAAAATCGATTGTTTAATAAACTGGATAATCTTTCTTCTTAGAAACATTCTAAGCCACGTAAATGGAGACATTTATACTATCACAGAAAAAAACAATTGCAAGCTTACCATATGCCATTTAGAGATGCTTAATCCTCAGAAATAATAATCAAAAATAATTTTATCCATTTACCAAGGAATATTTTTAAAAGAAGCATTTGCTAGGCTGGTTGATTTTCTATTTTGTGTTAGCTACTTTTTAGCAATGTTATGACTTTGCTATTCAGACAACTCAGAGTCATCAGCTATTCACAGAAGAGATAATATTGTTTTTAGTTTGAAGTAAGAGTTTAAATAAGTAAATGTACTTGTATTAAGGGTAAAGCTAATCAAAAACATTGACATGCCAGGTAAAAATACTCTTTCACAGAAAGGTGAGGTGAATATAATGTCCATACGGATAAGTGTAGATTGAAGTCAGAGAGGATAGAATATAAACCATGGTTTCAGTGCTCTTTGTTTCTAGAACATTGGGAAAGTCTTTGAGCTTTGACCTCCTTCTTGCAATACCAGTATGTTTTGAAGAAGAGAGTTAGTTAAGACACAAAATACTTCAGCAATGCGGGTACCAAATGACTGTAGCTCTCCAACTCATGTCTTGGGGCAGGGATTTGAAGATAGAATTCCCTAGAGCTTTGTCTTCATTTACAACATCAGTGGCCTCCAACTTGTCATTTCACATTGTATTTATTGTACCAGATAAATGTTTCCCAAACATGTATGTTATATTACCCTTTCATTGAAATATATGATCCTAGGAACTTCCTTAGGAATTAAAAACAATGATTTTGGCAAGATTGTCTCATGTATAATAGAAAGAAATAAGACAAATTAACACTATTTCCCATTTCAGAAATAATGTGCCCTATTGAAAATTAAAATTTTAAGAAATTTATAAATGAAAATATAATAATAATTTGATGACATTATTTCAGATATCAATATGTTTTGTGTGGCCAAATTCTATAAAATACCTAAGTTGTTTCTAAATAATGAGGTAAAAGGCAAATTTCAGGGTGGGACTCGCCTAAGCTTGTTACATGTTGCTGGCATGCCAGTTTTTTAGCTTTTTATTCTCTATAAATGAAGACATGGGAAATATGTCAACTTGTGTTTTTTCTTCTTACAGTTGATTGTGAAATACTAGGGTTTTCTTAATGTCTTATGTAAGGAACAAAAATTGCATCTCAACTCGTGTTCTGTGTGCTTTCTGCCTTCTAAATTGAGTTCCATGGTGGACAGTCAGTTACATGACTAAAAATGAAAACAATGTATGTATTTATAAAGGACAAAGTCGTGAAGCTTGCAAGAGATGTTGAGCTGAGGGCCTGAGTCATGAACACACTTAGTCTTTCTCCACTAGCTCTTAATGATAAGAGCTGTCTTAGTAATGCCAAGTAGCCCTAAATGGCTTTCTTTTAAGAAGAAAAGGATGTTTAATGCATGATTTTAGTTATTATTGACTTTGAAAGTTAGATATTATAATGGATCTGGTACTGGTTTTAGTAACAAGGTTATCCAGTACACAGGATGAAAAATTTGAAAAACAATTAACAATACTTTTGCCTGTTACTAGGGTTAGTATTTTGTAGAATTTTCTATAGGATACTTCCTCTATAAGGAGTTCTTTTCTATTCTTCTTACCATTCCCTTTCTTCCTTCCTTCCTATCTCCTTTCTTCTTTGAGTCAACCAATATATACTGTACCCACACCAAGAGCCAGACATGAAACAGAGCTCTAGGGATATGAGAAGTTAGACGTTTTATAATCTGGAGAAATGTGTTCTCTTTATTTGCTTTTAATTTACCCAGAAGTTGTCTCTATTTACATATGAATATCTGCATTCTAAGTTAACCATAATCACTTTGGATATTTTAAAATGCAGTAAGATTCTGGAACATTTATCACCTAATGTAAGCTCCACAAGTCATAGACATATTTAATAAGTTCATTCATGGCACTCAAGTAGATCTGGTTCCTCTAAATTGTCTATTTTATGAACAGACAATTTAGTCATGCAATCTTGACTGTAGCTCTCTTTAACTACCTAGCCCAGATCAAGTCAGTTGCCATGCTAATAATTTTCCATATGTGAAAAAAAATGGCCATGCTCCAGCTACTGTTCTTTCTATTTCAGAAAATATGTCATACAAGGAAGCCCTACTATACACAAAATACTTTTAGACAGTTCCTTTGGGCTAATTTTCATGGGCATTAGAAAGCACTTATCCAATGCATGGAGAGGGTTTATAAATGATTGCCCTAAGCTCTTTAGTTACTCAAGTTCAATAGAGTAGTGGCTTCTCTCACTGGATGGACGGTATGGAGAATTTGTGGGGCAGGTTAGTATTGTGGGCCAGTCCATTGTTTGAAGATTATGTTTCTGAGAGTTCTTACTAGAAACCATTCATTCTTCTAATAAGTGTCATTTAAGGGCATACAGTGCACCAAGAATTGGGCTTGGCAGCACCAGAGACCAGCAAACACTGGTCTCAGAAGTTGGCGCTGTTAATGTCAAGAGCAAGTCAAATACTTGAGGGTCTGACAGATTGTCACTTGTGAAGTCTCCATTTTGGAAGGTGCCGACCTGATAGAAAAGGTTTTGTGCATATTGATTATTGTCAATATCACATATCGCTTCTATATAAACTTCAAAATTTTTCAATGGAGATATACTTCAGTATATTTTTTCATACAAAGTTGATTTTTGTAATAAGCAAAACATGCACAATGTACAATCATTGCAGAATTATCTACAATTACCACAGTAAAAAATAAAAATAAATCTTTGCAGAAGTGCATATTGTTTCTTTGATTATTTGAATTTTTGGACAAGGCACTGTTAATGATTTGGCTGGCTTGTGACTGGGGTAACTGGAAGTTGGAAAATGCTAAGACTGAAATCTTCTATGTTATTTACATTATGCTGATTTCCACATGAACTGAAATCCATGGAGTAGAGACATATGGAGTAAACTTGACCACAGGAAGAAACAAAGGTTAAAGGCCACAGGTAGCATGTCTGCTGTGCTCCAGTTTCTTTTTTCCCCCTTCCTTCTCTTATGAAATGTGTACCCTAAGTTAGATTGAGTTCTAGATGAAATTTCAAGTCAACTCCTTAATATCTCTTAGTATCATTCACACTCTTGCCTATCATTTTCCCTTATGATGTCCATTTAAGCATAGCAGCAATTTCAGGCATGTAATAAGCTTTTTAAGACATTACACTGTTGTAGACATTTTTGTAAAATGATGCTAATGAAGCCAATAAATAGCACGCCCAGTTAGATTTTATCCTTGTTCAAAGAGAGTTCTGAAGCAGGGCCTGTTTTCTAGGATTTGTCCACTCTGCATGGACGTAATTCATTGAGAGATAAATCACTATCTTTAACAATACCTAGAGATTTTTTAAGATTTTGTTTTTATTTTTAACTCTGGACTTTATTAAGGGGAGAAAGAAACTTAGTGGAGTGTGAATAACGTAGATTTTACTGTGCAGTGAACTTAAATGCACTTCTCTAAAGCCAGCCATGAACAGTGACTTCACCTTTCATTTCCTCAGGAGGGGCCCTTGTTGAAACCATCCGTCACTGTGCCTGAGCGAAGAGGCAGAGCGCTGGTCCTGCCTGAGTTCTTTCTCCTAATTTGATCTCTTCTTGGTCCCTTACTATTTACACTGCTTCTTAGAGTTAAGGCCTCATAACTATTTAAAGGGAATGCACAGTTTGGACGAATACAATGAATGTTTGTGCAAGACCCTGGTCTTTAAATGTAGTTGCTATTTTTCCAAAACATTTGGCTTCCGTCTGGATGGCTCACTTGCTAGATAACCCAGAATGGCCAGATCCTAGGCCCTGCTCAGAGCCCTTTGCTTCTATGAGCCGTATTTTTAGCCTTGGAACGTATTTCTCCTATGTTGCTATAGTGGGTAGGATTGTTTGGACAGGAAGAGTCACTTCCTTGTTATATTCTCCCAGCATTGTAGAGCTCCGTGATATTTCCCCTGTGTTCTTCCATTACGGCCCTGCTCCCTGCGCTGTACTTCAGACTTCCCGCCTAAGTTCTTGCAGAAGTAAAAAGCCTTCATCTCTTAATTGTTCTCTCCTTTCCTGCCTTTCTCCTTCCTTCTTTTCATCTTTCCTAGTTTATTTTCCTGTTAGCCTGCTTGCCTTCGCTTCGCCTCTCCCTTTCCCTTCCTTCCTTCCTTCCTCCCTCCCTCCCTCCCTCCCTTCCTTCCTTCCTTCCTTCCTTCCTTCCTTCCTTCCTTC
>PVIJ01021311.1:0-11168 GCA_004024925.1 Scalopus aquaticus | reverse complement strand
AGCCCCGCCCAGCCGGACGCGCAGGCCCCGAAACCACTGTCCGTGGGTCCCAGCCGAGACCTGGCGTCCTAGAAGAGGGCCCGGCGGGGGGTGCCCAGTCCGTGGGTCGGGGGGCAATCCATGGTGGGGGGCCCAGCCGACGGAGGAGGGGGCCAGGTCCGTGGTGGGGGGGGCCCAGTCCGCGGTCAGCTGTGCCGATGTCTCCGGAGAGAACCATTTAGTGGGAAAAATATGCCTTTAATTGGTGACGTGGGATGGATGTTTGTTCCTGGAAACTAAGCCCGCTGATGGCTTCTGTTTCAGGCTCCTGGGGGTTTATAATAAAATTTCATTCCTTTATTTTTAACCAAAATGGGCTTGTTCGTCATGCAGAGAGTCTCGCCAGCTGCCGTTCCTCGCCCCCGTCGCCGCCCTCCTCAACCACAGATGCTGTGGGCAGCAGGCCAGAGACAAGGGCCTTAGCTCATCTTCAAATTGGATCCTGATATTTTTAAGATTTATTTATGCACACAAGCTGGGGTACAGGCCAGAGGCGTGGGGCGGCGACAGGGTTCACCAGAGACAGAGTGGGGAGCAGAACAGGCAGATCGACGGAAACGCACTGCTGAGGGGGCAGCGGGCGAGGCGGGAGGGTCTGCCGCGCCCTGTGGGATCCTGATTTTTTCAATGGTTCGCCTGTAGCATCTGAGGAGCGTCCGTCTGTGCCTGGAGACGCCGCCGCTGGCCTCGAAATCACCCCGGCCGCGGAGCCTCTAATCAGATTTCCGGGAAGTCAGAGGCAGGCGGCAATGTGTCCCCCACGCTTGGGCCACCGCCCTTGGCCAGAGCAGCAGGCCTGGGGGCCGGGACCCGAGCCCCTCCCTGGGGTCACAGCCGTGCCTGGACTCGCCCACGAGCGCCAGGTGGCCGGGGGGCTTTGGGACCCCAGCAGGAGACCACACAGTCAAGCGCTCATGTTACAGACTCATTTTCCCAGGGACACAGACATACCCAACCATGTCCGTGGAAGGGGGCTGATTCCACAGCAGAGGGGCTCTTAATGCCATCACCTTTGTTCCAGAACTTTGCTTCCAGAAGGCTCACCCCAAAGAAGTGACACTAAAGGCAGAAAAACGTCCACATCGAAAGCTTTGGGGGCTCAGGTGTTTGGGGATGCCCCGTCTGCTGCCAGAGGCCGCCAGCCAGAAATTGCCTGAGCAGGAAACTGATGGAAAGTTCAGCAAAACTCACAGTACAGTAAAACTGCAAACTCTTTAAATGCAACAAAATACATGCACCTGGTCAAAAGTTAAAAATGTTAAAATCACTAAGCGATATTGTTCTAGGTGGTTTTTCTTCTGTCTAGTTTGTTTTTAATGACTACATATTATGTTCAAATGAAAATGTTTAGAAATCTACATTTCTTTAAAATTAGGCAGAAAATTGGGAAGATTGATTCATAGGGCCTCCCTGGTGGCGCAGGGTTGAGCGCTGCGCTGTGGAGCCGTCGCCACCCGTGATGCGAGTTCGACGCCCGGCCGGGGAGATTCCCACATGGTGCGGCAGACCTCTCCTGTCTCGCCCGCTGCTCCCCTCAGCAGTGTGTTTCCGTCCATCTGCCTGTTCTGCTCCCCACTCTGTCTCTGGTGAACCCTCTCACCACCCCACGCCTCTGGCCTGTACCCCAGCTTCTATGTATAAATAAATCTTAAAAAAATATATTGATTCATAGAAAATAATTACTCCTACTTATCAGTTAATTTATGATTTGGATATTTAAAAAATTTTAAACATCTTCAAATTAGTGTATCTGACCTCACCTCCACTGTCAAACAGAACATCAAAATAAATACGAAAGGAAGATGGTCAGGCTGGCACGGATCTGCTTTCACAAACCCCAGGAGGACGGCAAGCACGCCCCCCTCCCGCCCACTCCCCGGGCGGCCTTCGCCCCCTCCTGCCCACTCCCCGGGCGGCCTTCGCCCCCCTCCCGCCCACTCCCCGGGCGGCCTTCGCGCCTCCTGACGCTGCAGCGGAGGGTGCGGCCGTCGGCGCGCCCCGTAAATATCTCGGAATAAGACACAGGGCCTTCAGGAAAATAGGGGGGAAAGTCTTTCAAATGCTCAGAAATAGTTCACGTGCGATCTCTAAGAGGACGCAGATGAATTTAGGGGTCTGGGGCACACCTGGGGGCACCCTGGTCCCCGAGGCCCCGCTGCCCCTGGACGCTCCCTCACAGAGCGAGCGGGCGGGCGCGAGGGCGGTCAGGGGCACTGCGGCAGGCTCCGTGCTCGGGGCAGGAGCGGGGCGGCCGGGAGGGGGGCGGCCGGGAGGGGGGCGGTGACTCCGGACCGTCCTCCGCGCCGACTGGCCCGTCTCCCCGCGGCCACGCCCCCTGCATGTGCAGCCCCCGGCCCTGCCCCCAGCTCCCGCAGAGGCAGCCGGCTCCCGAGGCCAGGCGGAGGCAGGGTCAGCTGTGGCTCCGGGCAGAGACGCGGCAGGGGAGGCGCAGACCCCTCCGGGCAGCGGCCGGCTCCCATGAGGTCCGCGAAGGCTTCCCAGCGGTGCCGAGGTGCCCGGAGAAGCGCCAGCCAGCGCTGCCTGTGCCAGGACGCCCTGCTGCTGAGGTAAGCCCTCGCAGCGAGGCGGCTGCCCAGCCTGGACCGGCCGGCCCCGCGGGCGCGCTGGAGCAGCCAGAAACTCCCTCCCGGGAGCTCGCACGGCGCCGCCCCCGCCCCGGCCGGCCCCTCTGCTGCCTCTGCTTGCTGCATCAGCCCGGCAAGAGCGCGGGGGCGAGGGGCCGGCAGGGGGCGCGGGCTGGCCAGAGGGGCGACGGGCGCTCAAGTGTCCGTGGAGGCGCGTGACGGCCACGGCCGACGGCAGGTGGGGAGCAGTCCGCGAGCCGGCAGAGCGTGGCCAGGGGCCGGCGCGACCTTCCTCCTCTCCCCGCGGGCCTGGACCGCTCGGCGCGGGCTCGCACCCGTCCCTCGTGGCCGTCTCCCCCCGGCTTCCTCAGCGCCGCTGCCCTCTCGCTGCTCGTCGGGTGCGGAGGGGTCTCCGGTGACAGAGTTCGGTTTTCCATCGCTTCACCCCCTGAGTGGGGGACCAGGGGGCATCCTGCCTCCGCAACCAGCCGAGTCTTCCTCTGAGCCGATAAGGAAACTGCTTTGCCCCAAAGATGCCGCCCCCAGCGTGGCCGTCGCCTCCCACCCCACCCCCGCCGGGTCCCCACCGCAGCAGGCGAGGCCTCCCCACCCACCCGCCAGGCGTCTTCTGCCCCCAGCGGCGGGCGGCGGACTCGCGCCACCTGCTGACCTGCTCCCGTCCGCACCCGCCCAGCAGCCTGGATGAGGCGGACGCGGCGGTGGACAGCGCCGACCCCGAGGAGGTCTTCCAGAACATTCAGTTCCAGAAGGACCTCATGGCGACACTCCGCTGCCGGCCCTGGAGCATGGCGCAGAAGCTGCAGGCGCTGCGGTGAGCCGGCCGGGGGCGGGCCGGGGTGCGCACGAGCGCATCCGCAGTGGGCGGGGAGGGCGGCCGGAGCCAAGCTTCCCGCCCTCTGCCCCGGGCGCCGCCGCTCCCCGCCTCGCCAGGCGGTGTCCTGGGCCCCAAGAGCCTTGTCCTGAGAGGGGCGGGCGGTGCCAGCGGCCCCGGGGGTGTGCTCCCCGCGCCCCCCCGCCCAGCCCCAGCGCTGCGGCGAGGTCCCTGCCGTCCAGCTTTGGGAAAGGAGAGGCCTGGTCAGGACTCAGCCTCACACAGACATGCTGACCACCGAGGGCTGGTTGCACCGGGGACGGCCCTCGCAGCAGTGGGCAGAGCAGGGCCAGCCGAGAGGGGAGGCCCGGCCCCCGCGATGACACCTGCCTCTCGGCCAGCACCCCTAGAGGTGACCCAGCAGCTCCATCCAGGCTGCTGCTCCTCCGCCGGTCAGGTCACCTCGAGGAGCTACCGGAGCAGGGCTCCACGGGGCCGCGGGGACAGCGGGTGGCGGCAGGGGCAGAGAGGCTGGGGGGGCGGACACCGGGACCCCGGGCCAGGGAGCATGCCCGGTCAGGCAGGGGCACACACCGGCCTCCCTGGTGGGGGCAGCGGCCCACGCCCTGGGGTCCACATTGTCCTCGGACCCGGCCTGAGACAGGCCGGTCCTCCTGCCCGTGCTGCCCGCACACCCTCCGCCACATGCCCGCACACCCTCACGCTCGGTACTGGTACTGCCTCTCCAGGTCCAGTCACCCGTGGGGCTTTCAGGAAGTGTCTCTGCCCTGTGCACCCCGGCTCCCAATAAGTGGGGGGCAAAAGGGAGCTTGGCCCTCGAGCTCCCCCGGAGCTCTGGGCTGGGGCCGCGCTGCCTGCACTGTTCCGAGGCGCCAGCCCGGCCGGGCCGTGTGAGGGCCAGGTGCGCGCAGTCGGGAGGGAGCAGGTGGGAGGGGGGCCAGCTGCTCCGGCGTCGGGGGACTCGGGGCCAGCCACAGCGCCTGGAGCAGCAGAGGGTGACCGACACGGACCAGGGCCTGCTGCCGCTGGGTGGATGCGCCACCTTGAAGGTGACCTTCGTTCCCAGTCTCCTGTGGCGCTGGCAGCGACCTGCTGACCCTCCGGTGCTGACTCACCCCCCAGCCGGGCGGCCTCAAGGCCTTCACGTCGGCAGATATGGGCCTCGCCCCAGAGTGGCCTGCGGCAGTCAGCACAGGTCCCCGCTCGCCAGGCGCCCCCGGTGGGGCTGGTGGGTGTGGGGGCCGGTGTCTCCCCGCCTGCGCTGAGTGGGAGCCGGCACCTTGGGGCGGGCGCCTGTGGCCCTTGGGGCTCCGTGGGGCGCACCCCGGCCTTACTCCCGAGGCTGCCCTGAGGCCGGCCTGAGGCCAGGATGCCAGCGCCAGAGGGCGGCTTGAGACAGTCCCACCTCTCGATGTGGCGATTACTTCGCCATTTTCTGTAAATCCGTCCACTTGAATGCAAAAGAGCACTTTCAAGGAGCTTTTGTTGCCAAACGCCGGAAAGTGAAGGCCCCGGCCCCTCCCCAGCGCCTTCCCCGCCCGGGGCTGACCAGGGCATCATGCCCCCGAGTGCCCCACACTGACCGCCTGAGGCCTCTCCCCAGGCGCGCCAAGGAGATCGTGCTGCGGTTCGAGGGGAGGCTGACCCGGACCCGCGGCTACCAGGCAGCAGGCGCGGAGGTGAGGAGGGACTGGAGGTGAGGAGGGGCTGGAGGTGAGGGTCAGGGGCCTGGGCCCGCCCGGAGGACGCAGGGCCACGGCCCTCAGGCTGAAGGGCGGCGGGTGGGTGGGCGTGGGCCGAAGCGAGGCCCTTGCCCCAGAAGCCCAGCTCGGGACCCCGGAGGCCCCGCCCACGCCGGCAGCTTCCCCGCCCCTGGGCGCCCCTCACCGCAGCGCGCCTGAGGCTGGGGGCGGGGTTCCCCCTCGGCTACTCACAGCTCGGCCGCAGCATAGACACTTAGGGATCAACCCCTCTCCTCCTGGGGCCCCCGGCCCACCGGGGCCCCTCAAGCCCTCAGCCGTCCCCAGCTCTCTGCCCCGAGCTCTCAGCCTTCCCGGCAGTGGCTGCAGCTCACCCGGAGCTCGTCCGGCGTCCACGGCGCTGGACATCTTACGCTCGCGGCCCCAGCGCCCCGCCGCGCACCAGCCCCTGTGCCCCCCAGTAGCCCTGCAGAGAACGCCTCTGCACGCCCAGCCTTCTCCCCTCTGGGGTTCTGTTCCTAGGATAGATACCGGAAGTAGAGTCCCCCCTCTTTTTGCTCTCATGAGTACGAACAGGCCACTTTGCAGAGCCCCAGCCTGCACCCCGCCCCCGCACGCCCCCAGCGCTGCCTGCACAGCGCTTAAAACCAGCGACTGTAAAGACAAACACTGACAGGCCGCTCGCTCTGCAGTCTCTGGACAGGGTTCGCGGGTACCCCAGTTTACGTTAGAGCTTGTAGATTTTACACAAGCGGAGAACGACAGTGTCAGAGAACCCCGAGGGTCCGCCCCGGCAACCGCCCCGAAGACGCCCCGTCCGGCCGGAGGCCCCGACTGGCTGGTGCTGGCCCAGGGGCGCCCGGCCCGGCCGGCTGCTCCCCGACTCCCGCCTCGTCCTGAGCTCTGAGGCGGCCTGGGCGTCAGAGCCCCCACGGGACCCAGCGCCCGCCTGACCCTGAGTCTCCCGCCCGCCCCAGCTCTGGCGGAAGCTCGCGCGGCTGGCCGGCAACGCCGCGGCCGCCTTCGTGCCCTGGGAGACGCGCATCAAGAAGATCGAGAGTGAGTGTGGGCCCGCGGGGGCGGGGCAGCCGGGCCTGTGCCGCGAGGCCCCAGCAGGCTGGATCGGGCTGGGCGAGGGCGACAGACACGGAAGCCCCCGCCAGCCCCGCACCGCCCCAGGGCTGCCCGGGCGTCCTCCTGTCTGACTCCCCGGAGACGCCCGTCGGTGCCGCCAGGACGCCCCCAGACAACCGCATTCCCAGCACGGCAAACGCCGCAAGGCAGACCCCGCGCACCCGCCGCGCTGCCCAGACGGGCGCGCGCGGGCCGGGCGCAGGACGCGCTGGGGGCGCGCTCCGCACAGAGCGTGGGGCTGCGCCTCCGCGCGCCGGAGCCGCGCCCACAGCCCGCGCCGAGGGCCCGCGGACGGGTCGGCGGGCGGCTTCCGAAGGGACACGGCGTGGCCCTGCCTGGCCGGACTGCGCCGCCTCGGCTGGGCTGAGCCTGCACGCGCGGCGGGTCTGGACCCCGCGCCCTCCGGCTCCCGAGCCCTCCCTGAGCCGGGCCGCGCGGCAGCGGCCTCCAGCATGGCCGGGCGGGCTGCGCCCTCTCTGGCCCCGGCCGCCCCGGGGCGCTGAAGGCCGCAGGGCGGGCTCCGGAGCCTCCGCCGCTGACCACAAACTGGGCCGTGAGAGGGGACAGCGAATCCTCAGAAAATTCCCGAGATTCTCAAAACGATGTAAAACGGGAACGAAAGATCCAATTCTCCGGGCCTGGTGCTTCCGGACAGGCGTGAGCGGGGTGGGCTGGTCACCGCGTGGGGCGCAGGTTTCGCTGCGGAGGCCACGTGAGGGCGCCCTGTCCACACCCGCAGGATCTGGACCCGCCTCTGTCCACCGCCCGTGCTGCGGGCTGGGGCAAGGGCCTCTCTGTCTCGCCGCCAGGCCATTTCGGGTCCGGGGTGGCCTCCTACTTCATATTCCTGCGGTGGCTGTTCGGCGTCAACCTCGCGCTGGCCGCCATGACGGGCGCCTTCGTCGTCGTCCCCGAGGTGAGGGCCGGGCCGGCGGCCAGGCGAGAGGCCTGCTCCGGGGAACGGCCAGGCTCTGGGGCTGCCCCGGCCATGTGGCCGTCGTCCCTCTGTCACGGAGACCTGGGGCTCGGGTTTCTCAGCTCTCGGTTGTCCCGGGGCCCTTCTCCCCGCCTCGCCCCCTGGAGCGCGGCCCAGCACTGCCCGCGCGGCCCCTGGACGGGGTGGCCGCTAGCCTGCGGCTCTGGCCTCGCGTTCACTGGCCTAGCGCTGCGGCCCCGCCCCTGCCCCCCAGCAGCCCGCACCGAGTGGAGCTCAGCCCCTCCCCGGCCCCCGAGGACCCAGAGCCCTCTCTCTGCAGCTCGTTGCCGGCCAGCCCTTGGGAAGCACGGCCAGCAAGACCATCCCGAAGGAGCACATGGCCTCGGCCCAGGACCTGGACACCATCTGGTCCCTGGGGGTGAGGCTGCTGGGCCCCTCCCCGGCCCCGCCCCGCCCCCCGCCCCTCCCCCTTCCTTCGCCCGCCCATCCCCCGGCCCCCATCCCCCAGGGCTACCTGCAGTACTCGGTGCTCTTCTACGGCTACTACGGCAGCGAGCGGCGCATCGGCCGGGCCGGCTACCGGCTGCCCCTGGCCTACTTCCTGGTGGGGATGGCCGTGTTCGCGTACAGCTTCATCGCCCTCTTGAAAAAGTGAGCTGCCCGGGTGGGTCCTCAGGAGGGCCGGTGCCCCGCAAGTGCCCAGTGGCCGCAGCGGCGGCGCCCGAGGGGCCCACAGGGCCAGGATGTGGGGTGGACCCTGCGGCCGCCAGCCTCTGCCGGGGCAGGGCCGTGGGCCACGTGGGGGACCAGGCCGCGGACAGAGCCCCCGCCCCGGCCTGGGTGGCCCCACAGTCCCCCCGCCCGGGGACGCACCGGCTGCGGGTCTCACTGCCCGAGGGGCGCCAGGCGGGCTCCCCCACGGGCTCAGGGCCGCCCCGTCTCTCCCGTGGCCCGCGGCCCTCCCGCAGGATGGCGAAGAACTCCCGCACCAGCCTGGCGCGCGCGCCGCACGAGAGCTACACCTTCTGCTGGCGGGTGCTCTGCGCCTGGGACTTCCTCATCGGGAGCCCCGAGGCTGCCGAGAGCAAGACGGCGGCCATCGTGAACAGCATCCGGGTGAGAGAGCCGGGCGGCAGGGACGCGCAGGGCAGGGGTGAGGGGCACGCAGCAGGGGCGCTGATGTGGCCCCGGGCAGGAGGTGAGAGCAAAGCCTGGGCGCTTTTCCTCAGAGAAGCTGCTCCCCACACCCCTTCTCCCCAAAATGCAGCTCAGCTGAGCAGCACCCGCTGCCGTGGGGTCTGGGGCACCCCTCGGCGGGGCAGGGCCGAGAGGGCGCGGGGCTCCGTTGGGGGGGCTATGACCCCGCGCCGGGGTCACCCCCAGGCCTCACAAGGCCCACATGCCCCCGGCCCTCCCGGTCAGGGCAGACCTGCGGCCTTCGCGGGCCTCCCGCGCGCTGGGGCTCCCCGGCTGCCCGCGCCGCTGCACGTGCGGTGCGGGTGCGGCTGAGGCGCCCCGGGAGTGCGCCGGGCCCGAGCAAGGGGTCCGCTAGGGCTGCGCGGCTCCTCGCCCGCCCCCACCCCGCGTGGCCCGCGCCCCTCCCCGCTTTGCGCAGGCGCCTTGCGCCTCGCTCGTGCCCGGGCCACGGAGGGCGGGAGCCGCGCACACCTGCCGCTCGTCTGTGGCCCCGCGCGCCGGCTCTTCGCTCTGTCCTTCCCGTTTTTCGGAGTTTGTCTTTTCCTCATTAACTGCGAGTTAGGCCCGAGCTTCCTCCCTGACCGACCCCTCCGCGCCCCCCAGCCCCTGCGCGCCTGTCCACTCGGCCGGGCCGGCTGCCGGGCTGAAGTCCCCTCACCACGCATCTCCGGTGACTCCGCGGTGCGGGGCTTGGCCGGCAGGAGCCGCCAGGCGCCCGCGAGCGCGGACTCGGCTCCCGCGGCCCAGACACCCCGGGCCGGCTGACGCCCCGTCTCCACAGGAGGCCATCCTGGAAGAGCAGGAGAAGAAGAGGAGCAGAAACCTGTGAGTGCCCCACCCCCGGCCTGGGCCTCCCCCAGCGCGGGGCTCCCTCCGCAGCCGGCGCCCTGGCGGTGCTGCATCGGTGGCGCCACGCGCTGGCCGCCCTTCCTCCTCCTCGAGGGCCGGCACTTCCGGGGGCGGAGCGGCGCCCCGTCCAGATGGGGGCACCGAGGCAGCCGCCCTCTCCACCCCCTCCCCACCCTGACCGTGACAGCGGCTGCCGGCGCCCCGGGGCCCCGCTCCGGCTCGCCCAGACCTCTTGCTGGGCGCTCTGCGCTGGGCGGGCCGTGCCCACTGGCCGCAGGGGTGGGAGGGAGCAGAGGCGGGCCGGCCCAGCGCGCAGGGCCCCGGGGTGAAACGGCGCTAGATCGCCGTGCCTCGGGCCCCCGCCCCCTCCTCCCTCTGCCGGGCACAGCCACTTCCCAGCCCATCAAACGGGCAGGGCGAGAGTCCGTGCGAAGGGGTAAATGGAGGACACCCAAGTCCTGAGAGCCCCCTACTGTGGGTGCTTATTTGTGCGTTACGGGCCGGCGGGGCGGGGCTAGACTAGGCTGGTGGGCGGGGCCGGGGCGGGGCCGGGATCTGGACGTCGTTGACCTCTGGGTCCGAGGGCGCGCGGGCACAGCAGGGAGGCACAGGCAGGGCTGGGCAGGCCACGCGCCGCGGCCCTTGTCCGGCGGCCAGCCCCACGAGTGCCGCCCCCAGGGCCGTGACCGTCTGCCTTCGGGCGGTCGCCAACGTCCTGGTGCTGGTGTCGCTGGCCGGCAGCATCTACCTCATCTACTTCGTGGTGGACCGGTCCCAGAGGCTGGAGCAGTCCAGGAGGGAGCTGACGCTGTGGGAGAAGAACGAGGTAGGCGCTGGGCCCTGCCCGTTCCTGGACGCGCCCACCCCCTGGCCGCCAGCCGCCCGCTCGGGCTCCCCCGCCGGCCCCGGTGTTACGGCCACTTTCCCAGAGAAATCGGGCGGCACTCAGAGAGGCGGAGAGATTTAATGGTCACACGGCAGGCCCAGTGGGCTGACTCCCAAAAATCTGAGCCCCGAATGACAGGAATTGCAGGTTTTTACACAGTTTGCATAAGGAAACTTCCCTACCCCGCCCATCATAAACTGTGTTGTTTAGGAAGGGGTCAGGGTAGCCACAGCTGCTACTGCGGACACGCAGCGCGGCACAGAGACTTGCCCAGCAGCTCTCCCCCCGGCAGGCAGCAGCACCCACGCAGGGAACTCAGCAACTTCAGCAGCTTTCATTTCCAAGCAGCAAACCTATGACCTTCCTGCTCCACCGGTTTGCAGGACGGCTCCCTGGCCGGGCCACCCTCGAGGCAGCCCGGGCTCCCGGTCGGGCGCTGCCACCGGCCCAGCCCCAGGCTGCCCTGCTGGCCACTCCCGCCCGGGTGGCCTGCAGGAAGGGCTCGTGCGTGAGGCTGCCCCCGGGGCCTGGCCGCGGCTGCCGTGAGGGCTTGGGGGACAGACCCCCGGGAGGCCGAGGGCGCGCGGGCCCAGCCGCGGGGGGCCATCACGCCGGCCTGGGCAGCCTCTGCCGGGCGCCAAGTCCCAGAAGGGGGCAGAGGGCAGGGAGACGGGCAGGCGGAGCGCGGGCGACACAGGACAGAGGCGCGGGCGGGGGCCTCACGCGCCCCGGCCCCGGCCCCCGCAGGTGAGCGTGGTGGTCTCCCTGGTGACCATGCTGGCGCCATCCGCCTTCGACCTCGTCGCGGCCCTAGAGACCTACCACCCGAGGACCACGCTGCGCGTCCAGCTGGCCAGGTGGGCCCTGCCCCACGCCGTGGGGGCCGCGTCCCCGGAAAAGCCCACGTGTGGCACCTCCCTGGGGGCGGGGGGGGCGGCAGGATGGGGAGACACAGTGAAGGGCAAGGGAGAGAGGTGGGGGGAGGGAG
>PVIJ01021310.1:0-18809 GCA_004024925.1 Scalopus aquaticus | reverse complement strand
GGGGGGGGCCTGGAAAATATTTTTGATGAAATGAAGAGAAAACAAACGCCAACAGTGTGGGGGCACCTCAAGACGTCTCGCGGGGAACGCACAGCCTCAGGTGTGCAGGGAAAGGCAATTTAAATCCACAGTAAGCAGATGAAGGATCGAATCGAGTAACTCGAGAAATCCAAAGCGGACTACACGGAAACCAATGGCGCCCACAGCTGCCTTTGAGATCTGGCCAATCAAAGCGGAGGAGACAGCACCCCTCCCGCGTCACAGAGGTCCCAGGGGTCCCCGGCGGGCGCGGACAAGGCGGGCGGCCTGGAAGACGCGGGCAACTCCGTGAACGCCCCCCCCCCGCCCCCCCCCGTATGAAGAGAACATAAACTAGTAAATAAACAGCTGTGTCTATTAAGGATGTTTACTGAAAACGTAATTTTAACCTCACAAAGCAAACTGGAGCCAGACGCTCCACGCGCCGGCGACTCTAGACAAGTTGGGCCTCGAGGTTGTCCCGGCGACGAGGGTGCACGCTCCGGCGCCCCTCCCCCCGCGGGCCCCGCGCCCCTCCAGACGCGGGCCGGGCCCACCGCTCCGACCCACAGCCCCGGGCGGGCTCGGGCTCCGGGCGGGCGCGCGGGAGGAAGCCGGGGCCGCGACTCCGCCGCTTGCTCCCCGCCGGTGAAAGTGCCGCTTCCGCTTTCCCAGCGCTTCCTCCTCCGCCAGGGAGAGTGGCCGCCTGGTCAGCGGAGAAAGCGCCCGGCGCCCGCGCCCACCCCGGCCCGGCCGCTCCCCCGCGGGGCGAGGCCGCCGCGCGCGCGTCACGTGCCGGGCGGGTCACGTGCCCGCCGCGCTCACGTGGGGCGGGGTTCCGCCCGCGGGCGCTCGCGCGAGACGCGCGCTCACGTGACGGCCGCCGCGGGGTCTCCTTCCTGCGCGGGCGCCGCAGCGCCGGCTCCGACCCGCCGCCCAACGCCCGCCGACGCCCGCCGACGCCTGCCCGCTCCCGACCCGCCTCGGCGGCCTCGCGCCATGGCGGCCCCCGGCGGCGCCCGACGGCCGCTGCTGCCGCTGCTGCTGCTCGGTGAGGGGCCGGGTGGGGTGTCGGCTGCCGGCGGGGAGAGGGGCGCTGGGCGCTGGCGGCCGCTGGTGGGGGCGCGGGGCCGCGGGCGGGGCGCCGTGACCGGCGCGGCCTGACCTTCGCGCTGACCCTCGGCCCTGCGGCGCGGCCGCGGCGGGACTCGGGCGGGGCGTCCCGCGGCCTTGCGGGCCGGGCGGGCGCCGGGCGCGTCCGGGGGCGCCCGCGGCCGCCGCTCGCTGCCCGGCCCAGGCCGGGGACATGGACTCGGGCCGGGCCTGGCGTCGGTGACCCGGGCGCCCCCGCGCGTCGCGTTTGGAAGCCCCCGTGAAAGCGAGGGCGTCCCTGCCCCTCCGGGGAGCCCGGCGGCCGGGCGTCGCGCCTGCCCCCGCCAGGCCCTGCGTTTCTCGGCGCCCGCGCCCGGTCGGGGTCTGGCCAGTCGCGGTCAGGGCCGCCGGGGCGTCTGCTGCTGCGGCGTCAGCAAAAACCGTCCGCGCCGCCCGACTTCCGGGGCGGCGGCGCCTGCTGGGGCGGTGGCGGCGGGGCAGGTGCCTCGGGTGGGGCTGCGGCTGGCCGGGTCAGCCTGGTCGCAGGCTCGGGTGGCGGGGCCGGGGCCTGTCCCCTCCCCCGGAGAACCCTGGTCACAGCCGACCCAGCGTCCAGCAGCCGCCCCCCTCTTCCCCGCACTCGCCGCCTCAGTCAGGCTGACACCGCGGTGGGTTTCGGTGGGGCCGAGTCCGCGGTGAGGCCGAAACCGGCCCAAGGCGCAAGCTTGTTCCCTCACTCTTGGGGTCCGGCTCTTGCCTCACTTTGGGGGGGCCTGGAGAAGGGCCGGGGCGTGGGAGCCCCGGGCTGGCCATGCAGGGCGGCCATCAGCTGGCCCCTCCTGTGACTGGGTTGGGGGTTTCTCCATCTGCCTGGGGGCTCCTGTGGCCCCCCACCGGGGTGTCAGTCCTGGGCCCCGGTGGACGTGGGCAGGCAGCGAGGCCTGTGTGGGTACCGGGACTCGGCTGCCCTGAGGGCCCCCAGCGCCGCGCCCCAGAGCGCGTCTGGGGCTCCTGTCCTCACCGAGCCCCCAGCCGGTGCTCTCCCGGCCTCGCCCAGCACCGGCCGGTCCCTCGCAGCCGCTCGCCGTCCGCCTGCGGTCCCAGAGGCTCCGGACGGGTGGGGCTCTGGCTGCCAGGCTGGGGTGCCGTGGGCACTGCGACGTCCTGCGGTCACTCCAGAGAGCCCGGCTGGAGCCCAGCGTGGCCTGTTCACGTCTGCCAAGTGTGGGCATGAGCCGCGGGCGCCCCGGCTGGAGCGCGGGACAGGCGGGCAAGGGGCGCCCAGGGAGGGGCTGCCCGCCCACGTCCTCCGGCCCGGGCCCCGGCGGTGCTGACCCGTCCCTGGCCCGCAGGCCTCGCGCACGGCGCCTGGGCGTTCGTGGTGACCGACGGCAGCGGCAAGGCGTGCATCAGGGCCGGCTTCTCCGCTGACCTGCAGGTCCGCTACGACACCCGCAGCGGCCCCAAGGTAGGAGCCCCACGCGGCGGGGAGGGCCAGCGGGAAGGGGCCGCGGCTGCTGGTCCTGGCGGCTGGGCCAGGCCCTTTGCCCCATCCCAGCCGCTCACGGCGCCCCTCGGGGGTCGTGCCCCATCAGGGGCAGCTGCTGACCTCGGTGGAGCCACGGCGCCGGGCGCTGCGGGGCCTGGGGCCGAGAGACGCGCGCTGACCAGCAGGAGCTGCTGCAAGGCCCGCGGCGGCTGCCCTGGTGGCCTGTGGTGCCCCGGCCCTGGCGCGGGCTGGTCTCTGCGGCCGTGGGGGTCTGCCTCCAAGGAACACGCCTCGTGGGCGGACGTGCTCGTGGCTGGGAGGCTCACGGCCCGGTGGGCTGCCCAGCTCTGCTGCCCAGGGACACGGCCGGCCCTGTGGCGGGGCTGCCCCACGCCCGTCCCCCACCCCGGCGTGTTGCGGCCGCGCGGAGCAGCGTGTCCTGAGCGGGGTCCCCTCCGGCCCCGGTCGCTGCGGCTGTCGCTCCGCATGTCCACCGTGCGCCCTTCGCGGTGTGGCCGCCGGGGTCCCCGCATCTGCACCCTGCCACTGGCCGGCGCTGAGACTGCACGGCATGTGCGTGCCGGCTCTGTGCCGAGGCACCCGAGCCCTGCGTGGCGCCACCTGGGGTTCCCTGCTGTCGCCCGCTCAGAACGTGACCTTCAGCCTGCGGCCAGACGCGGAGGTGCTGAACACCAGCTCCTGCGGCCACCAGAACGCCTCGGGCCCCAGCCTGGCCCTGGCCCTGGGAGACGGGCGCGCCCTGACCCTCCGCTTCGCCAGGAACGCCTCGCACTACCGCGTGGAGCAGCTGAGCTTCTCGTACAACCTGTCGGAGGCGGGCGCCTTCCCCAACGCCAGCGCCCAGGGTGAGGCGGGCGGGCGGGTGGGCGCCTCCGCGCCTCCTGCTGGCCGGGCACCACAGGGCCAGACCGGCTTCTTCCCCACGCAGGAGGCAGGACCGCCGAGTCCACCCCCGACATCTGGGCGGGCCTGGACACCAAGTACAGGTGCTCCAGCCGCCGCCAGTTCCTGCTGGGCAACACCACCGTGCTCACGCTCAGCAACGCCACGCTGCAGGCCTATCTCTCCGGCGGCAACTTCAGCGAGCGAGGTGAGGGCGGGCGGGCGCCTCGGCCGTGTCCCGGGGGAGGCGCCTTCCGCAGGGCTGCACGAGCCGGCCACGCTCCGCCTGGGAGCTCGGCCTCCTCGGCCGGTCGCCCCGTGGCCCCGCCCGCTCCGAGCCCCGGCCGGCCCCTTGCCCGCTGCTCCGCGTGGCCCTTGGCGGCAGCCGCTGGTTCCCGGTCTGGGGCGGTGTCCAGACCGGCCGCCTGGCGCTCAGGGCGGCCCCGGGGGCTTGGGTGCAGGCCGGGGCTCCAGCGTGCCGTCTGCCAGCCCCGCCCCGCGGTCCGGCCGTGCCCTCGGGTGGGTGGGGCTGTGGTGGGGTCCGGCTTGCGTCCGGGGGTCGTCGGTGAGAGCTGGGGCCCCGAAGCAATGGGCTGCGTCGCAGACGGCGAGGCCCACGGCGTGTCCTGCTGCGCTCACCCGGCCCGCGGGGCCTTCCGGTGACCGGCCTCGGCCACGGCCCCGGAGCAGCTGCAGCTACCCGACCGGGGCTGGGGCTCGGGCTCCGGGCCAGCGGCGGGCCAGGCCCTCCTGGGCGCTCCGTGGTGTCGCTGGCGGCGGCTGCTCCCGGCGCGAGCCCGGAAGCGGCCTGGAGAAGGCCCCGCTGCGCCCGCTGGCCTCCGGGTCCGAGAGGCGCCGACCGGGCTGGGGTGCCCCGCGGGTGCCCGGCTTGCAGGCCGACCCCTCATCACGCATCTGCGCTTGCCTCTCGCTGGGTCGGGGCTCCTTTCGCCACAACTCCCCGCGAGTCCCGTGGCTCCAAGGGTGCCCCGCCCCGCCCACGGGGCCTGGGCTCCGGCACCGCCCCGGCTGTTCGGGGGGTGGGGAGAGGGCGCAGGGCGGTCCTGCGGGCCGCAGGGGTGCGGCGGGGCGGGGCCTCTGGGCCCCACCCCCTCGTGTCAGGGCCGGGCTCCTGGGGAGGCCGCTGGTCTGGCCGCGGGGACAGAAGCTGCTGCTCACCTGGCGCGTCTCCAGCCTCCTGCCCGTCCGGCGGGCAGCGCTGTCCTCGGGCTCGGGCCCGAGGTGGCTGCTGCATGTCGCGGCCTGTCAGGCTCGCCCTCGGTCTCCCAGAGCTGGCCTCCACGCATTGATGCAGCCCGACGGGCGTGTGGCCCGTGTGCTGCGTCGAGTGCCGCGGCTGCATGCGGCGCGTGTGCGGAGCGTGGTGTGCGGGTCAGGCCCCGGGACGGGGTGCGGGGCTGAGCTCCAGGTGGGGAGGTGCCGGCGGGCCCCCCAGGCCTGCGCTGGGCGGCTGCTGTGAGTGGAGCTTTGCAGAAAGCTGGTCCCCCACGGCGCCCCAAGGGCGGGGCCCAGGGCTGTGGGCGTGGCCGGCCCGCTGGGAGGCGGCGTCCGCCGACCAGCCCAGGATTCGCGGGGCAGAGCCGGGGCGGGCTCCCGGGGGCCGGCTCTGTCTGGCGGGCCCCACGCCCTGTGCCGCGCTCAGCCAGCGCGCGCCCGGGGTGAGGCCAGCTTGTCCGCGGAGGGGCGGGGCCGGGCAGACGCTGCCCCGAGCCGGCGGCCCCTCCCGCCCCGGCCGAGCTGCGCGTGCCCCAGAAGAGCCGCCAGCCGGGCGCTGACGCCCCTGTCCCTGCAGAGACGCGCTGTGCGCAGGACCGCCCGGCCCCTGCCCCCACGCCCGCACCGCCCCGCCCCTCGCCGCCCCCCGCGCCCGACACCCCCTCGGTGGGCAAGTACAACGTGAGCGGCGCCAACGGGACCTGCCTGCTGGCCCACGTGGGGCTGCAGCTGAACCTCACCTACCGCAGCAGGGACAACGCGGTAGGCCCCGCCCAGCGGCCTCCAGCCGCCTCGGGCAGCCCCGCCCCACCCCCTCGGGCAGCCCCTGTCGCGGGAAGGCGCCCCCCGTGGGCCTCCGAGTCCCTCGCCTGCGGGCCGAGCTGCTCGGGTTGGCGTGAGCGTGGTCTCGCGGCGGCTCTTGGGGGACTGTGGGTTTCGGGGGCGGGGAGCGGCTGCAGCCGACGTGGGTGCGCCTCTCCAGACACTGACGCGCGTCATCAGCATCGACCCCAACAAGACGGCCTTCAGCGGGAGCTGCGCCCCGCAGCTGGCCACGCTGGAGCTGCGCATGGAGGGCCGCACGCTGCTGGTCCTGCAGTTCGCCATGGTGAGGCCCGCGGGTCCCCCGGGTCCGGCTGGCTCCCTGGGAGCCGCCTGCAGCGCGGGTGGGCAAGGCCTGGCCACAGGGGCTGCCCGGCTCTGCGACGCCCGTCGGTTCTGGCCGGGCCCTGCCCCTGGTGGCCACGGGTGTGTGACTCGCTTGTCTCGCCGCCTCCCAAGAACACGAGTTCTAGCCGCTTCTTCCTGCAAGGCGTGCAGGTGAACACCACGCTGCCGCCGGACGCCGCAGGTGAGCGCCCCGCCCCGCCCCCGCCGCGCCCCGCCGCGCCCCGCCCCGCCCCGCCCTGCCCCCTCCCTCACCCGGCGCCTTCGCAGACCCCACCTTCGCGGCCGCCAACGGCTCCCTGCGGGCCCTGGAGGCGGCCGTCGGGCACTCCTACCGGTGCAACGCCCAGCAGCAGGTGCGCGTGACCGCGGCCTTCGCCCTCACTGTGGCCAGGGCCCAGCTGCAGGCCTTCCAGATCCGCGGCCACAGCTTCGGGGCTGGTGAGTGCGGGCTGGGCTGGGCGGGAGCCCGCCGCGGCCGCCGCTGACGCGCCCGCCCCGCAGAGGAGGAGTGCCCGCTGGACGAGAACAGCATGCTTATCCCCATCGCCGTGGGCGGCGCCCTGGCCGGGCTGGTCCTCGTGGTCCTCATCGCCTACCTCATCGGCAGGAAGCGCAGCCACGCGGGCTACCAGACCATCTAGCCGCCGCCGGCCGCCCCTCGCCGACCGGCCGCGGCAGCATTCAGCAGAGTGGCGCAGGGGCGCCCGGGCCCTCGGGCTGCCCGACGCGGTGTGGGTCTCGCTTTTCTCCAGACGCTCGCCTCGCGGCCCCTGGGCGGGGGCAGCCTCTGCCCCGAGGCGCCGCCCGCCCGCAGGCACTTTTTTAAACAGGAAATGGGTGTTATTTTTATTTACACTTTGTGAGGCGGCCTGGAGGCTGTGCCAGGCCGGGTGGGGGGCCCCTGTCCTGGGCGCTCGGCTCCTCGCTGCTGCCACAGTGCTAATAAAGCGCCTGTCTTTGTCGGCTGTGGGTCTGTGCTCCTGGGCCGCGTGGCCTCTGCGTGGGGGTGGCTCTGGGGCGGGGCCTGACTGCTGCTTGGGGTGCAGCTGCAGGAGGCCCCCGCCAGGCGCCGCCTGGGCTTGGTGGGGAAGGCCGAGGGCCCAGCGCACACCCTGTGTGGGCTGCTGGTCCCGTCCCTCCCGCCCAGCAGCTGCCAGGGCCGGGGGCCATTGTGGTTCGCGACGGTGAGGGTGGGGGCTCTGTGGGTGCCCAGTGTCCAGCTTCGGATCGAGCGGCCCCAGGGCGGACGCAGCTTCAGGCTCTGGGGCCCTTGAGCCGCCCTTGGCAGCTGTGGCCGTGCCTCTGCCCCTGCCCCTCCTCCACCCCGGGGCTCAGGAGCCGGCCACCCACGCGGCGGGATCGCGGGGCGCTGCAGGCTCCCGCTGCAGTCGCCACCAAGGGGGGAGGGGCTCCCGGGGGCCGCCGCGGGTGCAGGTGGGGTCAGCCAGGGGCAGGGGTGTGGAGACGAGGCGCTTGTGTTACTCGAGTCTCAGGTAAAAATATATTTTTAGAAACCCGTGATCTCATAGTCCGTCTTCAGTCGAGCTGAAGCGCGCCCCCAGACCCCGGGCAGGGTCCGGCACTGTCCGCAGCAGGAGCCCGCGCTCTGGGCGCTCGCGGGGCGGCGTCAGCGGGGGGCGGCGGCGCCGGCGGGTCCAGCAGCCGGGCCCTGCAGCGCTCGCGCAGCCGCGTGATGGTGCGCGTGGGCAGGCTCCCGGGCGCCGAGAAGACCTTCTGCGAGGGAGACCGTCCATGCACTGGCCAGCGGCGCGCTGACCAGACCCCGGAGCTCCACCGCCCGAGGCGGCGTCACTGGGGGCCCCAGAAGCCCCCCACTGGGGAGCGCGGCTCCCATGTCCGGTCCCGCGGGCGGTCACTCCCGGCACAGGCGGCACGTGGTGCAGACCGACCAGCCCGGCAGAGCCCCGGCCGCCTGCCTGCCGGTGAGGGGTTGGGCTTTGCCGTGGGCCGGGCCCACCGCGGGGGTTCCCCAGGGCCTCTTCCTGTCATGAGTGTGCCCAGCCCCCCAGGACACATGTGCCCTTGCGGGGAGGGGCAGGCCCGCTGCCGCCAGGCCACCTTGTGGCCACCGGTTGGCAGGCAGAGCTGTGTGTCCTGCTCCCGCTGGGCCCAGCGCCCAGCTGCCCCACCCTCCTCGCTTGCCCGTCTTCTCTGGACAGTCTCGGCAGCAAGGTGACCCTCTGTGCCGACGCCTCCCGGCTCCCGGCAGTGCCGACTCAGCCCGGGGCGTGGGAAGGAAGCAGCCGGCCGTCCTGCCACGTCCGGGCGGCCTCGCACGGAGCGAGTGCCCAGCCTGTCGGAGCTGCCGAGGTGCCTGGCCCCTCCCCTGCGGCCACCAGGCAGGCCCGTCCTGCCGCTCACACGGGCTGAGGATGCCGGCAGGGGGCCCGGCCACGGGGTTCGGGGGACCCTCGAGTCCGCTGCCGCTGCCCCCGCCCGGAAAGGAGGGCCGAGGACGGAGCGGTGCCCTCACCCGCATGAAGGTGTGGCACTCCATGGCGAAGGGGCCCCTGGTGATCTGCCTGAACTTCTCGCAGATGTCCGGCAGGCTGGTGGCCTCCAGGATGGACGCCTGGTGCTGCTTGATGAGGGTCAGGGCCACCCGGAAGATGATCTTGGAGCCTTCGCTGAACAGACAGTCCCAGACCCGGAGCACGGTCTGGGGGGGGCGTGTCCTGAGGCCGACCCCGCCCCGCCGCCCGCCCGGCCCCCGGCCCCCGGCCCCCGACCCCCGGCCCCGCCCCCCGCGCCCCGCCCGGCCGCGCACTCACCTCCACCGGCAGCGTGTCCACGAACAGGCAGATGAACCAGCGCGAAACCACCAGGGTCCACAGGACGCCGTGGCCGTCCAGCAGGGCCGCCACCGCCGGCAGCTTGGTCCTCACCAGCTGGCCTAGGACCTCCTGGTCGGTCCTGAGGCCCAGCATGGCCGGGCTGTAGTAGTCTGCAAGGAGGGCAGGTGGGCGCGGGCACAGCCGCCCCCCGGCCCTGCCGAGACGTGGCCTGCCCGAGGGGTTTGTCCCCAGCCACGGAGTGGGGCGGGGCTGGGGCGCTGAGTCTGGAGGTGCCCACAGCGCGTGGCCGGGCAGGCTGCTGCCCACGGGGCCCCATCGCAGGCGCGCCGGGTGTGGGGCTCAGTGCCCGCCAGGGAGGACAGGTCAGGGAGAGGCGGCCTGTCCACACGACGCCGCCCGGCCAGGAGGACGCGAGACGCTGCCGCCGCAGCACGGGGGTAGACACGTCCAGGGCGATTCGTGAGGCCCCCACGTGCCGGCGGCTGGTCCGCGGAGGGGGACGGGGGCTGCGCGCCTTCCCGCGGGCCATGGGAACCTGCGCGCCTCCGCGTTACGCTTTAATATCAAATGAAAGAATTTTTAGGCCAAGAAAGTGGAAGAAAAAACTGAGGCGCTGAAGCCCGCAGGTGCACCCACAGCCGCTGACACCCGGGCTGGGGAGGGGGAAGGGCCAGCCTGACCAGCCACCCCGTGCCCAGAGGGCCCGGCCGCGGGTGGGTCTCTCCCCCTGCTGCATCCTCTCCTGCCCTCTGCCCGGGCGGCCACGACTGGCGCTCACCCCGCAGCCCTGAGCCCTGGGCGCCCCTGCAGCTGTGTGTGTGGCCACTGGGCCAGAAGCCCCTGCCCGGGAACCACGGGGCTCTCCCCGCCCTGTCCCGGGCTGCAGGTGGGCAGAACCGTCAGCACGCCACATGCAGGGCGCTCCCCCCGGCCCCGCCCTCTGTGGAGCCCAGCCCCGCTGGCCGGAGGCCCCGCCCCCTTGCGGCTGGCGCCGAGAGCCCCCGCCCCCAGAGGGCGGAGTCGGCCTGAGCGGCCTTCTGGGTCAGAGGATCAGGCTGTGAGCTCAGCTTCCAAATACAGCTTCCGGTGGGCGGCCGGCCAGCGCCACCCTCCCTGGACAGGTGGACAGCCGCCCCAGCGCCCGCGGCTGTCCACGCCCCCGACGCCCCGCACGCAGCCCACCAGCTGCACCCCAGCCCCGGCTGGCCTGGGCCTGACTGACTTTGCCGTCTGCCCTGGAGTCGTGGCCTGAGCTGCCCACGGCAGATGGGGTCATCTCAGGCCGCTGGCGCCTTGCCCAGGCTTGATCAGGGCAGGTGGGCGGCGCAAGCGGTGACCGAAAGCCCCGTCACTGCGGACCTGAAGGCAGACAGCTGACAGGCAGACTTCACGGAGGCTGGACGCCCTCGTCAGACTGGACGCCCTTGTCAGACTGTACGCCCTCCTCAGAGGACAGGGAATCTAGGTTCAGCACTTCGCAGCCTGGGTTCGGGTCAGCCTGCAGGGTCCGGGGCTCTAATGGGGAGTCCTGGGTGGGGTCTCTGGGGCTCCTGCCGGTTTGGGGCGAGCACAGCAGGACGCCGTGCTCGAGGGCCGCGGTGGGCGGAAGGGATGCTGAGCATGGACACCAAGTTAGCCTGGCACCTGGGTTTGGTCCTCGGCGGGAAGGGGCAGAACTGAGGGGCGCCCCTGCAGCCCGTGAGCGCCCGTGGGTTCCTGCCCCGCCGCTTCCCCTCGGACCCGTCGCAGAGTTTTGAACGCAGCGGCCCAGCGATCCGGTCAGGCGCGGCCAGACCAGCCGCGGCGCCACGTACCCGGCAGGATCCTGCCCACGAGGGCGTCCAGGAGCCAGAAGGCCGCCTCCTCGTCCGCGGTGACCAGCAGCAGGTACCCCGCAATGAAGTTCATGCCCTGGGCCGGGACAGACGCGTGAGCCGCGGCCTCGCGGGGGAAGCCCGGCCCGGCCCCGGGGCGGCCTCGGCGCGGCGCACCTGGCAGTAGCCCACGCCGCGGTTGTGCCGCCCGTAGGCCGCCAGCACGCGGAACAGGGGGCGCTGCAGGCAGGGCTCCGCGCTCTCCCGGAAGCGCTCGTTGTCCGGGAAGGTCCGGTTCATGTCTGCGGCCGGCAGGCGGCCTCAGCGGCGGGGTCCTGGCCGGCCCCGCCCCTCACGCCGCCTGGGTCTGGGTCCGCACTGCGCGGGGAGCGAGGCCGGGCTGCGAGGGCTCACGCCGCGTCCACCCGGGGGCCGGCCGGGCGGCCCCTCACCTGTCCTGATGGCCTCCTCCAGCCCGCCGTCCGGCTCCCCCTGCAGCAGCCGGCGGTAGTAGCCGGGGTTCTGGTCCATCCGGGCCTGCGCCCCGCTCACCCCCAGCCAGACACGGGCGCGGTGCTCCAGCGGGACCCCCTTGCGGATGTAGCGCTTCACTGGGGACACGCAGGCGCGTGAGGGCCGGCCGGCGCCCCGCTGGCCAGCACCCCCGCCCCCGCGTCGGCCCCCACGCACGAAGGCGGGCGGTCACTGTGCCCAGCGTGCCGACCCGGGGGACGGGGTGAGCGCCCAGGCGGGACCCCGGGGAGCGGGCGCCTCGCCATCTCCGCGCCAGAGCAGAGTTTGGAGGACAGCTGAGGGCAGGGTCGGGGAGGGGCGAGCGCCGCGGGGACGTGGGGAGGGGCCGGCGGCGGGTGTTCTGGAGCAGGGGGGTGTGCCGTGGGTGCGCGCGGAGAGGGGGGTGCCCCAGGCTGGAGCTGTGGCCGGCCGGGGCTGAGGGGCCCCGCAGAACCTGGTGCCAGCAGGGGAGAGGGTGCCAGCCCCCGCCCGCCGGGCCCCCAGACCTTCCGGGCGCCGACCCGCGGGGCACACAGCAAGACGGGGCTCACAGGGGGGTTTGACCAGCCAGGGGGTGTCCAGGGCCCACGCCGGGGGTCAGCCGCTCGTGGCAGCCTCGCAGGGACGGTCCCCACACACCAGTGACCTCAAGGCCGGCTGGGCGCCCCCGCGTGGGCCCCAGGAGCAGCAGGCGTCGGGTAGCCCGGTGCCCAGGGGACCCCAGAGCCACGCACGGGCAGTGAGACACCGGAGGCCCCCCGGAGGCGGAGGGGGCTGGCCCGGGAGGGGGCGGGGGCAGGGGTGAGGGCTCCGCTCTGCGGGGTCACGTGGGGAGGGCTTGGCCAGGGCTGGAGCAGGGGACCCCATGGCCAACAGAAGGGGGGTGTCTCTGCGCCGGCTCCCGGGTGGGGTCCAGATATGGGAAGGAGGCTGCGGCTCTGACTCACCTGCGCGCCTCCCCCGCCTCCCTCCCCCGGGGCGCGCGCCGAGCCTGGGCTTCGGAGTCAACTCTGACCCTCAGCGGGGGCACCGGCACCCCAAAGACGCGCCTGGCAGAGGGCCGCGGCCGGGAGGCGGGGGCGCGTGGGGGCGCCGCAGCTCACCTGTCACACTCCTCCGGACGCGGCCGCCCCCCTTCAGAAGTTTGGACCATTTTATGGCTCTTCTGGTGAGGACCACCAGATACGTGGAGAAGAATTCTTCGTAAGCTGCGTAATCGAAGTCTTCGGGCCTTGCGAACCCGTACGGGTCGATCCTGCAAGACCAGGGAAGCCGTGTGGCGCGCCCGGACCCCGACCCCGACCCGGGCCCCGGCCCGGCCTGCCGCGCTCTGGCGCCGCGCCCCGCAGGCCGATCGCGGGGGCAGACCCCAGCCGGCGACCGCAGGCCGCCCCGGGCCCCGGCCCCCGCTGTCTACCTGGGTACGCGCTCCCGCGCCGCCCGCGCGCGCTCCGCGGGCTCCATGTCGCGAGAGGGCGCGCGGGGCGGAGGGGCCAAGTCCGTCTCCCGGGACCGGCCGCGCGGCCTTCCGCCGGGCCGCGGGCGCGAGAGGCGGGGCGCGGGGAGGGGCGGGGCTGGCGGGGGGCGGGGCTGGGAGGTGGCGGGTGGGGCGGGGTCCCCGGGGCCAGGGGGCGCGGGGGCGGGCTGCACCTGCTCGGGCGCCGGCTGCGGAAAACTCCGAGAGGCCGAGGCGGGAAGACAAGGGGGCTGGGCCCGGGGGGCGCCGGGGCGGGGAGGGGTGGGAAGTGGCCCCCGGCAGACTGGGCGGGTCTCGCAAGGGTCCGACACCCCGACTGGCCTCCTCCGAGAAGAGCAAAGGTTCCAGGAAATAAGTCGTTTTGGATCTTTGTAGATTCCCCAGACCTCGTGCCCGGCAGGTCCAAGGTCCGCGTCCGACCTGTGACCGTTGTCTGTTATTTCTGTTTTTGCAGAAACACGCGTCTTTTTTCTTGTTTGACCCTTCGGCCTCCGTCAGGCTGGGAGCAGCCATGAGCTGGAAAGTCGTAATCCTGGGAAACCTGCCCGTTTCCCTCCCGCCTGCCGGCCGGGCCTCAGAGCAGAGGAGCCGGCCGAACCGGGGCGCCCTGTGGGCTGACGCGGGCCGTGCCTCGGGGTTCACCACTCCCCAGACGAGACAGAAGCAGGGGCCGTCTCTCCCCAAACACTCGGGCGCAGAGGCCCGAGTCAGCCCGTGTCCTGCAGACGGATGGGGCTGCCCGCGCTGTGCGCCTGTCTCAGACAGCCCCGCTGCCCCCACCAGGGCCTGGAGCGGGGTGGTGGCCGGACCTGTTGGGTGGTGCGGGAGCAAGAAGCCCAGGCCCGCCTCGGCCTCCACAGCACAGGGCCCTTCTGAAAAGCGGGTTCAGCGCATCAGGGAAGCGGCCGGCAGGCTCCGGGCTGGGCCCCCAGCAGGCGGCCCGCGCGCCCGGGAGGACGCTTCTCCCCGGCCCCGTGGTTCTGGGAGCAGCACCGGCGCCCTGGGCAGTCCGGCTCGGGGGCCAGGAGGGCCACCTCAGCTCCGGGCTTCAGGAACCGGCCGTGAGGGCCGCCACGGAGCGTGGAAGGGCCTCCGGCCTGTCCACCCCTCATACTCCCGTCCCGGCACTCGCCCGCCACACCCCGCAGCACGGCCCCCGCTGCCCACTGCTGCTTACAGAAAGGCCTGGCCGCGTCCACCCACCGGCCCGGCGCAGCCCACAGGTGGGGGCCTGGCCCCGCCCTCGCCCCGCCCCCACGGGGGTGTCCCTGCCGCGGGGGAGGGGCCCAGGCCCGCACCCCGCCCTCCGGCGGAGCCTTTGCCCTTCACGCTGGGGGTGGGGGGCTGCCGCCCAGGGGTCACCCCGCTGGCCTGTCTTTGAGGTCAGACCCCATTTCCTGCTTCCTGAGCAGCCCCTGCTGCCCTAGCACCCCAAACCTCCTGGGGTCAGCCTGTTAGCTCAGCGCCCCCGCCCTCCGGCCCTCCCGGCGCTCCCACCCCAGCCTGCCCTGCCCGCGCACGGCCCTGGGGGGCAGCTGGCCAGGCCTGCAGCCACCGGCAGGGCCACCCCTCGTGCAGCGGGCGGTGGGGTCCCCTGCCCTCCGCACGCGGCCGGATACGCCTGCAGGAAGAGTGGCAGGAAAGATAGCCCAGGCCCGAGGCGGAGGGCGGCGGGGCCCGGACGGCCTCGAGCGGCTCAGGGCTGCCCGAACCGTTCTCCCCACCCCAGGTCTGGCCCCGCTCCCGCTCCCGAGTGGAGCCAGGAGCCGGCAGCGTGGCTCAGGCCCCGGGCGAGGGCGGAGACTGACCTCCCCGCCGCTGGCCGCGGGGCACAGCCAACGGCCCTCTGGGGATGGCCGGGGCATCAGGGGAGGCGGTGCCCGCCGAGCGAGGACCCAGCAGGATGATGCGGGGCCCAGAGGGGGGCGCTGGCCCGCTCGACCCGGGGACAGGGTGAGGCCCTGGCTGGGTGTGTGCGCGCACCCGCACGTGCGCATGCGCGTCTCACTGGCGCCCCCAGGAGCCGGCACTGCGCCCCTGCCCGGGTGCCGGGACCTGCCCCCAGAGCAGGCTGCAGACCTGGTGACGAGGCGCCGCGCGCGCCTCACTTTCTAGCCCAGAAGGACCAGAATCGAAGTTTAAATTAACTCAGAAAACACAAATGCGAAGACCAGAAAAAGGCGCCCTGATCCCGCCCGCCCTTGGCTCCGTCTCACCGCGCGGGCCGCGTCGGGGCCGCTGTTCGTGCTGGGTTTGGCAAGGGCGCCCGCGCCCCCGCGCCCCCGCCGCGCCCCTCCTGTCTCTGCCGAGGAACGCCACGCGACCTTGCTCTTCACACTTTTATTTTAAGAGTCTTTCCTTAGCGCCAGTCCCCCAGAAGTAAAACCAGCGGGCTGGGACCCACATTTCAGAGGTGGCTGATTGCTGCCGCCGGTCACCTTGCGAAAGGGACGCGCTGAGTCAGGGCCCCTCCGGGGCGGGGACAGTCTGCCCAGCCTGGGGGGGCACGACGAGCGTCCTCACAGGCCAGCTGCTGACCAAGTGGCCTGGCACGGGCGATGACGCGTTTGGCTCCTGGGTGCGGGTCGGAGGTGGCGGCGGTCACTGGGCTCGGCCAGTGGGCAGGCTTCGGTCTCCGGAGGGGTCAGGCGGTGCCGCCGCTGGGTCCCCGCGGCCCTCTCACCTGCCGGGCGGGGGCAGGGCACGGGCCGCCCCGGGTCCAGCCTTCCGTCTGGAGTGGCCCCAGGGGGACCCACCGGACGGCCGAGCTCAGTGGGCCCCTCACAGGCCTCTCCTGAGGAGGAGGCGCCGCATGGGTGAGGGCGTGGCTGCGAGCCTGCGGAGCGCTGGGCCTTGGGGAGCCCGGCCTGGAGGTGGTCCCAGCACGGAGGTGGTCCAGGCACGGGCGTCACTGCGGACGCTGGCCCGCGCCGGAGGCCCTGGGCGCTCGGGGCCCGAAGGACAAGTCAAAGGCCCGCTGGTCGCCGAAGCTCTGGGCCCTGTACTTGCAGCTGTGGGCCGGCCTTCGGGGGCCTCCCCCGGCCGGCCTGTCCCTCCCGGCCCCCAGGCCGCCCCTGTTCCCCTCCGGGTCTGGGCTTGGGGGTGCTGGGTGGCCGGCCCCGGGCCCAGGCACTGCAGGGTCCTGCCCTGGCTCAGGGTCAGAGGCCGCCGGGCCTGTGGACCAGCTGTCCCCAGCCTGGCCGTCCCTGGGGGTGGGGGTCCAGGGCTCCCCGCTGCTCCAGCCTGCGGTGGGTGCTGCTGCCCCAGAGCTTCCCCTGGCCCGCGCGGGGCCCCCGGGGCCACCTGGGGCTGACCGCGCCGGCTCCTCTGCAGCCAGCAGGTGTCGGGGGCCCCCCCGCGGCCCCCCTCCCTGGCTGCCAGGGCGTGGCGGTGCCTGGGGCCTCTCCAGGACCCCGGTTTCCTTGGGGACACAGGGCACAGGCGGTGGGCACCCTGGAGGGTCGGGGTGCACCTGGGGGGCCCCGCTGGCCGGCCGGCCCTGTGCTGCCACTACTCGCTGCAGGCGCAGTGGGGGGTCTGCAGGGGGACCCCTGAGAGGAGGCTGCTTTGGGGACCGGAGACGCGTCTCGCCCTGGGCCTGCCGGCCTGGGGGAAGGGGCAGCAGCCCCGGGGCGGGGAGCGGGGCGCCCCCCTGCCCTGCGGCGGCACTGGGAGCAAGGGCTCGGGGCTCGGCCGGCAGCTGCGGGGGGCCAGGGGCCCCGTCTGTGGGCGCCGTCGTGGTCTCTGGGGCTGGAGCCTGCTGCCGCCCCCAGTGCTGGCTGAGGCCTGGGTGTGCGGGCAGGGCCCCCCAGCCTGGGGGGCGGGGTCTCGGGGCTGCGGCCAGGCTGGAGGGCGGCGGGCCTCGGTGCTCCCTGTCCAGGGCACCCCACTCGGGGGCCCTGCTGGTTTGGGGGTTCGAGGTGTTGCCTGGTGGCGGCGGGCTGCAGCTCTGAGTGCCCCCCACTTCCAGCACCCTCTCGGGGACCCTGCTCTTTTGGGGGTTTGGAGTGTTGCCTGGTGGCAGCGGGCTGTGGCTCTGGGTGTGCCCCATTTCCAGCACCTTCTCAGGGACCCTGATATTTTGGGGGGTCAGGGTGTTGTCTGGTGGCGGCGGGCTGCGGGTCTGGGTGCCCCCCAATTCCAGCACCTTCTTGGGGACCCTGAAGTTTTGGGGGTTCCGGATATTGTCTGGTGGCAGTGGGCTGCGGGTCTGGGTGCCCCCCAATTCCAGCACCTTCTTGGGGACCCTGAAGTTTTGGGGGTTCCGGATATTGTCTGGTGGCAGTGGGCTGTGGCTCTGGGTGCCCCCCACTTCTAGCACCTTGTCAGTGACCCTGCTGTTTTGGGGGTTCAAGGTGTTGCCTGGCAGCAGCGGGCTATGACTCTGGGTGCCCCCCAATTCCAGCACCTTCTCAGGGACCCTGGTATTTTTGGGGTTCGGGTTGTTGCCTGGTGGCAGCGATCTGTGGCTCTGAGTGCCCCCCACTTCCAGCACCTTCTTGGGGATACTGCTGTTTTGGGGTCTCGGAGTGTTGCCTAGTGGCAGCAGACTATGGCTCTGGGTGCCCCCCAATTCCAGCACCCTCTCAGGGACCCTGCTGTTTTGGGGGCTCAGGGTGTTGTCTGGTGGCACTGGGCTGTGGCTCTGGGTGCCCCCCAATTCCAGCACCTTCTCCTGGACCCTGATATTTTGGGGGTTCGGGGTGTTGCCTAGTGGCAGCAGGCTGTGGCTCTGGGTGCCCCCTGTTTCCCGCACCTTCTCAGGGGCCCTGATATTTTGGGGGCCTGGGGTGTTGCCTGGTGGCAGTGGGCTGTGGCTCTGGGTGCGCCCTGTTTCCAGCACCTTCTCAGGGACCCTGATATTTTTTGGGTTCAGGGTGTTGCCTTGTGGCAGCAGGCTGTGGCTCTGGGTGTCCCCCAATTCCAGCACCCTCTCGGGGACCCTGCTGCTTTGGGGGCTCGGGGTGTTGCCTGGTGGTGCTGGGCTGTGGCTCTGGGTGCCCCCCAATTCCAGCACCTTCTCAGGGACCCTGATATTTTTGTGTTTTGGGTTGTTGTCTGGTGGTGGCGGGCTCTGGCTCTGAGTGCCCCCTGCTTCCATCACCTTCTCATGGACCCTGATATTTTGGGGGTTCAAGGTGTTGCCTGGTGGTGGTGCGTTGCAGCTCTGGGTGCCCCCCGCTTCCAGCACCCTCTCGGGGACCCTGCCGCTTGGGTCTGCCTGGTCTGAGGGGGCTGGGACAGTCTCCGGACAGGCCTGTCCTTCAGCCAGGTGCAGGGCCCCCGCAGGCCCTGGGAGTGGGGTCCCCCTGCCCTCTTGCTCCTGCAGGACGTGTTTGCCCATCGACGCCCAGCTCCCCGACCTTGCGCAGTACTTGGGGGGCCGTGCCGCGCAGCCCCTCCTGCGGCCATGCGCGTCTTGGGGACTGCCTGGGGCTGGGGGCCACGGCGCTGCGGGGGCGTCCTCGTGGGTGGGGCCCCGGCCGGGCGCTGCCCCCTGAGGCTCCTCCCCCTGCACGGGCCCCCCTCCCGGCGCTCCCGGCCGCGCCCCGCAGCCACTGGGGGCCCCCCTCTCCCCAGCGGTGCTGGCCAGCGTGTCTGGGCCGGCCCCCCCGGGATCTGCCCGCGAGTCCCGCCTCGACGGGGGGCTGGGGCCGGTCGTGGCCGAGGCGTCCCCGCCGTGCTCGGCCGCGTCAGGACCCCCGGCGCCGGGCTGGCCGCTCTCCGGCCGCCCCTCCACCACGCGAGGGCTTCCGCCTGCCCCGCCCAGCGCCCGCGGCCGCGCCACGCCAGGGGCTGGCGTTTCGTGGGGCGCAGCGAGCGTGAAGGTCGCCCAGGGCTGCTCAACGGCCGGCTGTGTGCGCCGTGCTGCCTGGGCCGCCCCCTCGCCCGGGGGGACCAGCCCTGGCTCTCCCTGGTCCGGGAAAGCCCGCGAGACGGCGAGGAGCCCGGCCGGCCCCCAGCCCGGAGCGGGGCTCCCCGGCTTATCCTCCCACCTGCGGACCATCTCAGGGATTTCGGGGGCCGCCCCTGCCCCCTCACCTGTGGGCCCAGGGTGCAGGCCCACCCCCCTTGCCCCCTGGGTGTGCTTGGAGGCTCTACCGGCCCGGGGGTCCACAGTCCCGGCGCCCCCTGCTGCCTCCGTGCCCACCACAATGCCGGTACCCCCCACAGCCCCAGTGTCCCCCACAACCCCAGGGTCCCCCAAAATCCCGGTTCCCACCACACCCACAATGTCCCCCACAATCCAGGTGCCCCCCACCACCCCAGTGTCTCCCACA
>PVIJ01021309.1:0-18810 GCA_004024925.1 Scalopus aquaticus | reverse complement strand
AAAAAAAAAAAAAAAAAAAAAAAAAAAAAAAAAGATGGCAAAATGGAACAATACCCTCGGTGGTCCGGCAGTTTCGGCAAATTGTACGTCCACATGTATGAGACATAATAAAATATTTTCACAGTCTCTCCTAATTTCTCTCCACTTTCTAAGTACTGTTTGTGTAGACATTAAAATGAAAATATTTTTTCCTGTTCTCCTTGTGTTCACCAAGCTCATTATCAATATGCCTCCCCTACAAATTAGTCAAATTAGCTTTATGCGGAAAGCGTCAATGGCTGGGTAAATGCCCTTAGTCAAGATGGTTGCTGTTGTCGTCTGGTATCCTTGTTTGACCTCAACAAAGATGGTTTCTGAGACTTCCTTCTAGCCTCACTTTTCCCATAACAAATATGGAGCACCCACTTCCGGGTTCCCGGTTTTTCCTGTTTTTGGGCGGTGAGTATCATTCGGGCCGGGTTACTTTTCTTTGTCAGTTGTCTTTATTGAGTTAGAATTGTTTCGCGATTGGGAATACCTGAGGGTTGCTCAGCAGCCTATTAGGAAATTTTGGCGGTTTGCCCTGACATATTCTCATTTTCCCCGCCCTCTACCCCTCCTCCACTCTATCACGTGGCCTCTGGCTGTGTAGCCTCCGCTTTGGGGAATACCGAAAATTTGCCCGCATTGTGTCTGGATGAGCTTCGATCCTTTTGATTCTCTTTGATGCCAGTGTCGGTTTCACTTATTAAGTCTAGAGGGTAAATAAAGGTAATGGGAGAGCTTATCTGGTGGGACAGAGACAAGTCCTTCATTTGCTGTTACACATTTTCTTTTTAAAACACTTTCTTGGGACTTAATTCATAAAATTTGCCTGTTTAAAGTGTAAAATTCAACGGCCTTTCATATGTTATCCATATTGTGTATCCATTACCACAACCTAATTTTAGAACATTTTCATCACCTCGAAGAAAAATCCTGTATCCATTAGCAATCACTCATCGTTCTCCAAGATCTTCCAGTCCTAGGCCAGTCTGCCTTTTATCTCCATAGATTTGTTAATTTGGACATTGCTATAAATGAAATCATAGAACATGTCGTCTTTCTTATCTAATGTTAGAAGATAAACTGGGTTATATTAATTTTTAAAGAGTGAGGAAAAATTGATTGGAATTGGGTAATATCCAATCTTGCAGATAGAAAGGAGCTGGGGGGAGCTGTACAAAATGAAAGACATTTATAGGCAGAAGGGAGCAGAACAGGAAGTTACACTAAGCAAAATGTTGGTTATTGCAGGGTTACTTTCCTTTAGGAGATGCAGGAGTCTGTCAGGAAAATTATTTAACTAGTGCTTGTCAGACAAGTTTTGATTAATTGGTATAATGTTCAGTTTTTTGGAGAGCTGAAACTAAGTCTCAGTTTGATGATGAATAAGTGACTCCAACTGGGGCCTGTTGCTTCGTTTTTTAACACTAGTTTCTTTCCTTAGGATAATTTTTCCAAGTTTGACGTTGTTGTAGCCGATATCAGAACGTCATTCCTTTTTTTGCTGAAAAATATTACAGGTATATGTATATCAAATTTTATTCATCCTTTCATCAGCTGATGGACATTTGGATTGTTTCCTTCCATTTTCTGTATGTTGTAAATTAAGCTAATAAGACCATTTGTGTAAAGCTTTTGTGGATATAATGTGTTGATTTCTCTTGAGCATAAACCTGGCTGTGGAATTTCCACCTCAAAGTAACTGTGGTAAACCTTTTGAGAAACTGCCAACTGTTTCTCATAGTTCCTGCACCATTTCACCTTTCAGAGGTGTTGAAGAATATCTGTTACCCATAGAATTGTTTTCACACCCTGTAGAAAATCAATTGACAAAAAAACGTAAGATTTTACTTCGAGACTCTGAATTCTACCATATTGATCTATATGTCTACCCTTGTGCCAGTACTAGTTTTGATTATTGTGGTTTTGAAATCAGAAAGTTCTCTTTGTTCTTTTTCAAGATTGTTTTGGCTATACTGGGTTCCTTGCAATTCCATATGAATTTCTGAAACAGTTTTGTTATGTATCTTTTTTTTTTTAAAGCCAAGTGAGTTTTTATTATAAGATTTGCATTGATTTGTGGATTGATCTGGGCAATTTTGCTGTCTTAAAATACTTAGTCTTTCCTTTCATGAAGATAGCATCAAAACAATAAAATGCTTAGTAATACATGTAATGAAAAATATATAAGCCATGGACATCAAAAATCACAAAAAATGTCAAAAGAAACTAAAAATTTAAATGAATAGAAAGACATCCATGTTCATGAAAAAATGACAGTCAGGGAGAGGGGCGAGAGGGTTATGTGATAAACATCCTAGGATTCAGTTGACTGGGTAACCCATTTCAGGTTGATGCAAAAGCACAAGTATCTCTCTACCTTGTTCAGTGACTCTCATGTCCTGCATCTGCATATGGAGAGAGGGTAAATAGTTGAGTCCATCTAGGCTTGGGTTTTGCCAGAGGGATGTGATGAAAAGTCCAAATAGGCAGGGAAGGAACGTTTAAGATATTAATAAGACTATGGGATAGATGGGATGAAAGAAGCAAGTTGGCTACTAGATGGGAAAGAGAGGGACAGTGGACTGGAGGTAGGCTGGGAAGAGAGGAACCTGTGATTTTTTAGTTATTACTATCTTGAGAGGAACCTGTGATTTTTTAGTTATTACTATCTTACTAGTCAGAGCTAGTGATTATCAAGCACAGATATTGTGCTGAGTATTTTACATGCATTAATTTTATATAATTCTTACTATGACCATATGAGGTAAGTATAGCCATTAAATCATTTTTATACATGAGGAAACCAAGGCTAAGGTACTGGCCCAAGTTGACACAGCTAAGAAGTGACAGCAGGGGTGCCAACCTTTCTCTTTCCAACTCCAGTGACCCTGCGTAACTGTGGACTTTCCTGCAGTTTCTTTTTTTTTTTTTAAAGATTCATTTATGCATACAAGCTGGGGTACAGGCCAGAGACATGGGACGGTGAGAGGGTTCACCAGAGAGAGAGTGGGGAGCAGAACAGGCAGACTGATGGAAATACACTGCTGAGGGGAGCAGCGGGCAAGGCAGGAGAGGTCTGCCGCACCATGTGGGAAGCTCCCTGGCTGGGGATCAAACTCTCGTCACCACTGCCAACAGCTCCACAGCGCAGTGCTTAACCGCTGCGCCACCAGGGAGGCCCTTTTCTGCAGTTTCTAGCTGTGTTTCCTGCTTCATGTTGACCCAACTCCAATTGGTGCTTCTCTCAGCTAACACAGTCAGCATTTAAAAATGCAAATCAATCATATCACACCCTAGCTCAGAAACTTCCATCATATTAAAATTAAGTAGAAATATGTATAAAAAATAAGTTGAATGGATGAATAAAGTAAGAATAATAGTTTTGTAATAAGGACAATTGTGATGAAATGTTAATGTAAACTGTAGGCAGTCACTTAATGGATGTTCATTGGATAATTCTGCCCTCTTTTATTTGTTTGGAAATTTTCATGTAAAATATTAGAGAAGGCCTCAACTGAAAAAAGTAAATGAAATTAAACTACTTCTTGTACATGGACACTGATTGACTTATATTTTGGATCTGTAAGAAACTGCGGAATAATAGAACAAATGCCTCCTCTCAAACAGGTTTTTACGTAGTGAGAGACTTCTTGTGCCTGTCATTCCAGAGCATTTTATAATCTCCAGTATCGAGAAAGAATATTTGGATTATGTAATGCACTTTTAAGAGAGGAAATAGATTCTTGTGAAGAAGGAAGTTGAACCAAAAGTTTTGGGTAAAGGATAATCATTGCATTCTGTTTGCCAGCCAGAATGATTTCAGGCCAACATGAGGGCCCCATCTCTCCCTATCACTTGTTTTCTACTGTATAAATTCACCAAGTCCAGAATAATGTGTTTTGAAGCACAGTTATGTTAAAATAAAAAAAAAAGTTGCCTTTCAGTAGGCATATTTCTTTCTTGCTTCCTCTCTTTTGATTGCCCAGTTTGTAATGTATTTGACATTTAATACAGATGATTCTAAAAGAAAGGAGATCTCATATCAATGTGCTATTTGTTTTCAGAAAGGATTTCTTTCATTTCAAGTCATTAATAACCACGGTTGATAGATGATTTCAAAGCATCTTTGCTGGCAGGCAGGATATACCCATGACATTCATTGACCTGTTTGTTCCCTTCCAGAAACCTCCAGAACAGTGTTTGGTAACATGAAGGGGGTGGGGGGAGGTGGAGGAGTAGCCGCAGAAGCCTGCAGCAGAGGTGTTGCTGAAACTTCAGGCCTGGTTGGCTAGTGCAGTGCTGTGAAAAGACAGGATGTTCTTGTTTCTTTAGGGAACCTTGATCACTCCTCTTCTCTCAGGAATCATCTGCTGATGTCTTGGCTCAGTCTCTGCCTGAGCAAATGTCCACACCAGCATGTGACCGCTTGTTCCAAACAAGAAGGATTTGGCTAGGCCTCTGGGTTGAATAATTTTTATACACCTCCTACCTTTGCTTGTTTGGTGGTAGCTTGGCCTGCAGCCAGGAGACTCTGCAGACCCAGGAGTACTTAGCTTGATACTTTCTAGGTGGCTTTGCTTGGACAGACTCCTCTAGTTCTCTCTGGGTCTGGGTCTGAGTGTGACTGTAAATGGGGGCAATAATAAGATTACCTGCTTCATGGGGCTGTTGCAGATGAAGCTTTTAGATTAATGCCTGCCATCCAGCAAGCACTTAATAACTGTTAGCTATTCTTGCATTTATTATCTTAGTCTGAAATTGCCTCTTTCATTCAGACACACTTCTTTGAGCTCTTTCAATTTCTTTTTTTTTGATTTATTTATTTATTTTTTTTTTATTTATACATACAAGTTGGGGTACAGACCAGAGGTGTGGGGCGGCGAGAGGGTTCACCAGAGACAGAGTGGGGAGCAGAACAGGCAGATCAGAAATACACTGCTGAGGGAAGCAGCGGGCAAGGCAGGAGAGGTCTGCCGCGCCATGTGGGATTCTCCCCGGCCGGGTGTCGAACTCGCGTCACCGCTGCCAACAGCTCCACAGCGCAGCGCTTACCCGCTGCGCCACCGGGGAGGCCCGAGCTCTTTCAATTTCTGATGGCCATTTTAATGGTTTCATAGTTCCATAATTTGAAATATGACCTCCTCCCAAACCTATTCCTTCTCCTCCTGTCTTCTCTATCTCAGTTGACAATACAACTTATCACCAAAGCTGGTACTCCTTATTGACTCTCAGTTCCTCTTTGAAGCCTTTTTCCACTCAGTTATTGAGTTCTACTCTCATTTTTGTTCCCAAATATGTCCTTAATCTGCCCCCTGCCTTGACCTGTAGTGTCCTGCTCTCACGTAAACGCTTTTCCTCTCTCACCTGGACCACTGCAGGTGAATGCATTTCTGTTACTTCTGAGTTTGCTTGCCACCCAGACTTAGGCACTGCAAATGCACCTGCTATCCAGCTGCCACATCTGCAGATCTAACCATGTAACACCTGTGCCTGATGCTTGGTGGCCCATGGCGCTCAGGACATGTGGTGCTGGCTGCGATAAGGTTTCTTGACAACTGCAGCTTACGAGGCCAAGGTTAGCAGTGGGACAAGGATCTTCCCAGGCCTGTAGTTTCGTAGAGAGGTTGGCAGCCCTGAGTGTTGTGTAGAGCCCTATAGTGAGAGCCTGGCACCCACAGGTTGACATGGACCCAAGAGGTCTAGGGAAAACCCGCTTAAGAAATGTTCAAATGCTGACCCCAGTTAGCCATCTTGCAGTCTCTAGAGCTCAGCTAGAGAATTTGTATATCCAGGTTGCTGACAACTGCCAGGCCTTGCCGTCCTAGAATGAGTGTGGGAAAGGGAGAGGGCCCCATGGCCATTCGGCTGAGACCAGTGTTTGTCCTCTTCAGTAACTCAATGTGTTACAATTCCCTGATGCTCATTTTAATTCCTGACACCCCATGCCACTCTGGTTTGCTGTTCTTCTGGTGTTTATACTCTCCCCCAGCCATGGTCTAACCGCCTCATGCAGGGGTAACCTCCTCCAGAAAACCTTCTGCCCCTCTATGGGTTCTGTGTCTTGAGGCACTGTGTTGACATGGTATATCACTGTGTTTGGATCACCCCAAACTGAGCATCTTAAAGGAAAGATCTATCACATTCATCTTTGTATTCCCTGTGCCTGGTACATGAAGTAGTTGACTAAATACATGTTTGAGTAGACCACAGAGAAAAATGCAAATTACATATCATCTCACTACCCAGAAATTAAACCCCTGAATTAATTAATCATTGAAATTAATTTGGGATATACTTTTCTAGACTTAATTTTTCTACCTGGCCTCCCTGGTGGCGCAGCAGTTAAGCGCTGCGCTGTGGAGCTGTCGTCAGCAGCGATGCGAGTTCGACGCCCAGCCAGGGAGAATCCCACATGGTGCGGCAGACCTCTCCTGCCTCGCCCGCTGCTCCCCTCAGCAGTGTATTTCTGATCTGCCTATTCTGCTCTCCATTCTGTCTCTGGTGAAGCCTCTCACCACTCCACACCTCTGGCCTGTACCCCAGCTGTATGTATAAATAAATAAACCTTTAAAAAAATTTTTTTTCTACCTGTACATCTGTATATTTCATATTCACATATCCTGCACATATTTTCTTTTATAAAATCAGCATCAAATCCTACCTATTGTTTAAAATCTTTTTCCATTTAATAGATCATGAATAGTCTCCCTTCTCATTAAATGTTCTTGTAGCCCTGAAATTATAGTACTGCATAAAAAAATTATAGTTTTTTTATCCTTATCGGACATGCACCTTACTGTCCTGAAATTGTTCACGGTTCCTGTGCTGAGAGTATTTGTTTCTCATGATGAAGAAAACATGGCAAACAAATACTGGGGCTAAAGTAAAGACAAAGGAGACCTTGAATAATGGTTAAGGAAATTTTTCTGCTTCTCCTGTTGTTTGGTCCTTAAGATACTGAGTTTCGGTGCTTCAAGCCCGGGCTTCAAGGACCCTCTGACGCAAAGCCTTTTGTGTTGAATTGTTTTATTTTTTTCCATGGCAGGACTATGGCCGCCCAGGAAGCCACTCCAGGCAGCCAGCCAGAGGAGAGTAGCACTTTGGACCTGCCATCAGCTTATGACATAAGAGATTTTGTGCTGCAGAGACCCAGCCAGGATGCCAACAGCGGGGCTTTTAGTTCTGTGGAGTCCTTTTCTTTTCCTTGTTCTTCTGATGTGGATCCAGGTAAGAAGCAGAGTTGAAAACAAACTAAGATAAAAGCAAAAATAACCCAACCTATGCAGGTAGTTGAAGTTTGTCTCCATCTCTTTCAATAACAGATATCTGAGGAGCGATTTATTGTTTTGGGTAGAAAAACATCTTATCTAAGAAAACTGGGGAAGATAAGTTCAAAGGACAGCCTTCCTGGTATAAACATGACAAGATGCTGTTTCCAGGCGCCATGTTTTGTCTGAGTCTCTTTCTGATCTTCACTCAAAAGCTTTCAGAGGCAAGGGAACACTTTGTTCAACAGGGGAGAGTGGAATTATTTCTTTGTTTTGTTCTTTTAAAATTTAAGAAAATAGGACCTCCCCGGTGGCGCAGCGGTTAAGCGCTGCGCTGTGGAGCTGTCGACAGCGGCGACGCGGTGACTCGAGTTCGACGCCCGGCCGGGGAGAATCCCACATGGTGTGGCAGACCTCTCCTGCCACGCCCGCTGCTCCCCTCAGCAGTGTATTTCTGATCTTCCTGTTCTGCTCCCCACTCTGTCTCTGGTGAACCCTCTCGCCGCCCAACAGCTCTGGCTTGTACCCCAGCTTGTATGTATAAATAAAAAATATATATATAAAATTTAAGAAAATAGTAATGTGGACTGTTACATGATATAGGTAATGATAATAGGGATTTTAGTATTCCTTTTATGAAGTATGCTCTGGATAAAGTTAACTTTACTATACATTTTTCTGTCTGAATTGCCAAAAAAGCCTATTTATTTCATAATAATTTATTGACATTGTGAGTGCCCACCTCTGGTTGTGGAGCCCATCCCTTTCCCATTCATGGCAGTCCAGGCCTGGAAGTTCCTCCATCTAGACCAAAGCTCAGCTCTACCCCTCACCAGCTATGTGACTTGGCATATGTTTCTTAATCTCCCTAAACTCCAGAGTCATCTACAAAATGGCAATCAAAATGCTTGCCTTGTGGACTTATGCTTAACCCAGGAAACAATACCAAGTACCTGTCATGGTGTTTGCTGTACATGGATGCTGGGTCAACTGGGTCAATTTTTATGAATTTTGTGCCACTATTATTGTTGCTGTGATTTTTAATATTAAAACATCCAAATACAGATTTTTAAGGAGGATTGATTGGATACTGAAAGTTTTCCTTAAAGATGAATTTAGTGTTGGCACTAAGTAGGGTGTGTAGCTGTCATTGTCTTCAAGGATTCTATGAAAACAATACTTTTAAACTTCATTGTGGTTCTGTTCTGATTTCAGAATCAGATTATTAGAATCTGATAATCAGGACCGGCCAGCCTCCTGCTTTAATTCCTGCTCCCAAATTCAGTCACTTCCTATTCTTTTCCTTTCTAGGATTAAAATAGTAGTTCCTTTAACTTTCCTTCTTCCCCCATCCCATCCTGCTGCTTCTACATTACCTTTCATCCCTAAATCTGATTTAGCTCATCATTCCAGGTTATGATAGCCTTTCTTGGAAAGAGTGAATGAATGCAGATGAACAGAGCTTTAAACTTTTGGTCTGTTGAAATATTTAGTCCAATGGTTCTGACCTTCCAGGGAATTTAGTGTTTCTTTTTATTGTCTCTTGGGTGAAGAATCTATAAAAAACAACTTATTCATTTGAATTTGGTTGATAGTTCTAAAAGCAAGAAGCATGTTGACATTTATGTTGGAATATTTGTTTAAAATCTCCATATTTCATGCAAAAAAAGAGGTTATTTTGGAAACACTTATAAAGGTCTAAACCTGGGAAGGAGCACTCAGATGCTAAGACAGCTGCTTTGGCTGGTGTTGGGGCGCTGATGCTCGCTCAGACAGTCTGATTTGAATTCTGGCTTTGCCTCTCCCAGCAGTTGGACCTTGGGTGAGTCACTTAGTGTCTGTTTGCCTCCTCATTTGTAAAATAGAGATAGTAACACCTACCTAGTTGTTGGGGAGGTAATGAAGATGGATGGCTCTGAGATAGCCCTGGCTTGGGGTAGGCTCTTAGAAGTCCAACTCTCCATGAGTTCAGCAACTGGACCACTCAGCACCAAGCTGTAATGTAAATACATGTAAGTTCATGCCCTCCCATTTCAGCTGTGCCCTTGGTGCTGCCCAGTCATCATGTGCTCTTTTCCTAGTGTGCATTAAAAAACAATCTTAAGATTTTTTTTAAGAAAGTTGCAATATACAAATGTGCTCAGTCACGATTTTGACAGATTGACTTTTCTGCACTTTTTGTGACCCTGAGTTTCCTTCAGTCACTCACATGTTCATTGTTCAGTTATTCAAGCTTCTTTTTCCTAGAAATATCTTGTTGGTTATATAAGCACGAGTCACACACAAGGGGAAATGCAGATAATTTTGCCACCCAGCCAAGTGTTCTTGAAGGAAATGGTGAATGTTTTGTTCACATCAACCAGGGCACATGAAATTTCATTCTCCTTGGGAAAGAACTGCACAAGATAGATAGAGTCCAGGTTCATGCGTGACAGCTAATGAAAAACCATTAGAGAACACGGCATGCATCGCTCCTTAACTGAAATGTAAGCTTCTTCCATAAATCTAATGTGCTCTCACTTCTCAAGCCTTATCCTTTTTGATATATCAGTAGTGTTCACGCTGCTGACTTTTTTCCTTCTTGAACTTTCTCCATGGGGCTTTCTGGAAAGCAGCTTCATGGTTCTCTTCTTACTTTATTGTCTGTTCTGTTCCTTCTTGCCTTCCCAACCTTTTAATGTTGGAGTCTCCCAGGGCTGAGTCTTCAGACCTCTTCTCTGTGTATCACTCACTTCTTGAATGCGCTTCTCCAGTGTCAGAACCTTTAATTCCCTAACTACCCTACTCAGTCCTAGGTTTCTCTCTCCAGCTTGAATTCTAGCTTGACATTGAGACCATTTCTGTGCTTAGATCATCACTTAGATTTCTGTTAGATTCTTAAATTTGACATATCCTAAATCAAATTCCTAATTCCTCCACCCCCTCTTTCACTTTCCTTCGTATTCACACGTCCACACTGTTGAGATGAGACTTTGTTATGTTAAAATAGCACGTCCATCCTTCCGGTCACTCAGTCAAAGACCTGGGTGTCATCCTCAACTTCCATCTTTTTTTTTTTTTTTTTAACATTTATTTATTTATGCATACAAGCTGGGGTTACAGGCCAGAGGCGTGGGGCAGCGAGAGGGTTCACCAGAGACAGAGTGGGGAGCAGAACAGGAACATCAGAAATACACTGCTGAGGGGAGCAGCGGGCAAGGCAGGAGAAGTCTGCCGCACCATGTGGGATTCTCCCCAGCTGGGCGTCGAACTTGCATCGCGCGCTGCTGCGGACAGCTCCACAGAGCAGTGCTCAACTGCGCCACCAGGGAGGCCCCTCAACTTCCATCTTTCTCTTAATTTTCACATCAAGTCTGTCAACAAACCCTATCCACAATTCCTTCAGGAAAATCTAACATCTAAACAGTTTCTGTCATCTCCACTGCTACTGTCCCAGCCCATTCTGTCTTCTGGATTGTTGGTACAATCCATATTTTTTCACACCTGCCCTTATCTTCTGCAATCTCTTTTCAACACAGCCACTAGCAGCGTCTATTTAAAAATAGAATGCGATTGTGTTAGTCCTTTGTGCAGAACTCCTGAGGCTTTTTCTCTGATTCAAAGCAAATGTTAAGCTTCTTACCTGACGCTCACGCCATCTGGGCCATGGACCTGCTGCCTCTCTGACTTCTCCCACCTAACTTCTCCCTGCCCCTCACCGGGCTGGACCCCTGCCCTAGCCAGCTTATGCCTCTGCTCCACGTGCTTCCCTTTCAGGCAGTCAGCCCTGGCCTCTTGTGTCCAGGGGCCATCCGCCCTTCCCCCTGTTGTCCCCCCTTCATATTCCCCCGTGGCTTTATTCGTCTATACAGCACTAGAACCATCGCCTACCCTGTATGTTTGATAGTTAATTTAATTTTTTGTTACCCTCCCCCCAGCCAAAACTCAATAAATTTGTGTATGAAAGGAGTGAGTAAATGTTAATTGCTATTATTATTTCATTGAGACATAACTGTATGGATTTTGGACTGAAAATAAAAAGTCTCTGTTCCCCTCGTCCCCTGTCACACACACAGCTTAAGACTGGCAGTGGCAGGTTCTGTGGGTAAGGAGTGGGAGTCACAGGCAGCATTGAATTAGGTGAAACCTGAATTTAGCCCCATAGCAGTGTTGGAGGCCTGTCTTATGTTCCCTCCCCCGATACCTCATGTGCACCCTGCATACAGGTGAGTCACTCTAAGCCTGCGCCTTCAGAGTTCCAGTTCTTTTCACTTTCTCTCCACCTTACCACCAGGTGCACAGAGCCTCCATGTGTCACCCAAAGCCTCTCAGAAAACAACTTAAGCTTACTCAGACTAATATACAAGTGATTATTGTAGCTTCAAGTGTTAGCTTTTCCAGGAAGGTCCTTGTTTAAGAGTACCTATTCTTAACTTAAAAGATTGACTTAACTCCAGGAGTCAAGAACAAGTAGAAGAGAGATTTGGGGAATGTGTCTCTGATATCCCTGAAAAGCACCCTAGTCATGCTTCCCTCCCCCAGACACTTCTATACTCCCCTATACACCCCATTCTTTTGCATCCAGGTGCATCTACTTCCTCCCGGTGACCATATCTGACCTCAGCAGCACATGTTTAAAGCTCTCACACTGGTGTGCATACACCACTCCAAGGTTCTGTGTATGGTCATTTTTCTGTCTAGCTCCATGCTGGAGGAATGCTCTAGAAAATGTCAGTAATTATCTCTGCCATGTATGGAGGACTTGTTCCCTGTCAGGTTCTATGTTGCTGGGCTCCAGGCTGTTTCACACACATTGCCCCTTGTCATTCCTACCACACACCTGTGAAGTAGAAATCAGTCCTATTTTTATAAATGAGGAAGTGGTTAGGAAACTTGCCCTCTTAATAAATGGGAGAGCTGGAGTGCTTCCAAAGGTGGTGTTTTAGCTGATGTTTTAATTGGAAAAAAATACTTTTTTTCCCCTAACCTGGGAAATAACCAAGTGAATGATGCTTCTGAGACATGGAATTGCTGGAAATAGTTAAGGCAAATTTGTTAACTTGATAAATGGAGATTTTAGGAAGGGATCATTTTAGGAAAGAATCAATTTTTGATATTATTTAGACTCAAATATTTAAAAACAATTAATTTTGCTATGCATTCTGCCATTCTGTTATGCCATTTATCACTAAAATACTTACTAAAATTGTTTTTTAAATGAACCAGATCACCCAGAACTTCCCAAGAACTGAGTGAAATGATGTTTTTCAGACACGATGAGATCAAATGGAAGCAGTTATCCTGTTTCCTAAACTCCGCCATATCTAGCAGTTTATGCTTCACCAGAATAAAATGCTCAGGTTTATCCACCACAAAGGAAACTTTATTCTGATATCACTAGCACAAGTTTCCAAGCATGAAGGTTGTATTGTAAACACTCCAGAGCTGCCTTTTGTGAGAGAGAGATGTTTTATAAAAGGAGGTGTGGAAAGTTTGTCCCTGGTAACGAACCATGACCAGGCAATGCACTTGACGTGGCATGTCCTCAACTTGGAGGGAATTCACTGCCCTAACAGCCAGCTCTAATTTGCTGTGTCTGACCATCTCCAGTTTCTGAAAATTCTCTAGGGACCTGAGGTTTTTAATTTACTTCGGAGTCCATGTTCCTTCCCTTCACTGTATGTTCATAGGTAGTTGTGCTCTTAGGTTGTCTCCTCCATGGATCTTCATCAGACTTTTGCCCACATTTTAATCTAGTTCAGATAACTCTGGTTCTGTTGTTTTCATGGACACGTGGTCTATCTTTACATAGGTCATGTTGGTGTCTGATAGCTAGGTTCTATCTCAGATTCATTTTTTTTTTAAAGGGGCCTTTGCAGATTTTTTTTTTAAAGATTGATTTATTTATACATACAAGCTGGGGTTACAGGCCAGAGGCGTGGGGCGGCGAGAGGGTTCACCAGAGACAGAGTGGGGAGCAGAACAGGCAGATCAGAAATACACTGCTGAGGGGAGCAGCAGGCGAGGCAGGAGAGGTCTGCTGCACCACGTGGAATTCTCCCTGGCTGGGTGTCGACCTCACATCGCCGCTGCTGACAGCTCCACAGCACAGCACTCAACCGCTGCGCCACCAGGGAGGCCCCTATCTCAGATTCTTAACAAATCCAGTTCTGAAGCCACCTTGCAGTTTTGATTTGCCTGTTTGCTGTTGTGTGCTGTTAAGAAACTGATCTTCTAGAGATTGGTGAATATAGTCCAAAGTTTCCAGTTGAATAATTGTTTGAGATAACCTCTGTTATCCCTCTGTACTCCCACTGGTTCTCACTCACTGTTGGCTGCACTCACTTCACTTGTGCTTGGTTCAAAATACCATTGGGAATCTCAAGAACTGGCAAAATATGGCAGGTGGTTTACAGAGGAATGGAAGGCTAAGGGTGAACCTGAGACCTGGCTTGCCCAGCTATTTGGTGAAATAGGAGCCAAGAATTGACCATTAGGATTCAGTCAGATCATCTCAGTGGTCAAAACCTCCAGTCAAAATCCAGACACCTAGTTGGCAAGACACAATGGTGGCATGAAATAGCCTACTGGTAGTGGGGTGTCAGAGAGCACAGCTCTGTAATAGATGATCCACAGAGAGGACTGAGAAATCCAGGCACATGGCAGGCAATGTGCAGGTGCTTATCTCAGTGGGTAGCAAGATCCCAGTGTCAAGGTTGGAGTTTTGGTCACAATTCTAACCCCTGAAAAGGTAACAGGCAAGAGATCAGTGACCTCAGTTTTAGGTGGCAGAAGGAACCATTGCAAAAGTCAGGTTATAAGGACATGGACCCAGACTGAAACCTAGCTTTTGTAAAGGATTCCCCACTGCACCTTGCAGCTGCCTCTGGCTCTGGGCCTATCACTTGCTGTATCTTCCAGCCAGGCTTTTTAAAGGAGTTGTCTACATTCCTTCCTTCCACTGCATCTCAAATTTGCGCCTCATTCCAGGACATGTGACCTCCACCCCCAGTGCTTGCTCAGATGTCAGTGATCTTCTCCCGGAGCTAACCTTAATGGATACTTCTCTGCCCTTATCTTGATGTCTAACTGCCATATCACTGGTCATGCCCTGGAGGATATGTTCCTGGCAAGGGACAGGAGACTTAAGAGTACTTTCCAAGAAACTAATGGGTGGATAAGAATCAGAGAGCATAGTCAGAAAAATCTCAAAAGCCATGGTTACTTCAGTCTGGATAGCTGTCTAAATGACCAGGCCTCTCTGCCCTGAAATGACTGACTAGCCATTTCTCATGAAGTTCTGATGGAACAAACAACTAAGCCAGGCACTACATTAGCAAACTCCACCCCCTTTGCCTTTCTGGTGGAATAAGGCAAAAACTCACACCTCCAGAAAGGTCTTCTTAAAACACTTCTTTCTATCATAATCCTCTGTTTAAGCCCCCTGGAAACATCATTGAACACTTTCCCTTTCCTGCCAAATCCAGTCAGCTCCTCCGCCACATTTTTAGGGCTCTGTATAATCTGACATCTGGGTTATTTGTTAAAAATATTTAACAACCAGTGCATCAGTATTGCAATATTCTAGCTGCTGGCAAGGCTATAGAGACAAATGCTCCTCCTGGTGTCTGACTACTCATTAATGCAGATCTGCCACTCCTACTGGGCGGGCCTGTTTTTATGCCGAGTCAGGCCATAATGACTCAGCAGCACTGTTCCCCTCCTTGAAATGTGCTCTCTCCTCCTTGGCCAACTCTAGTCCACTCCAAAGTCTGCCAAATGCAGTCTGTTAGTCAGTCCCCAGAACATACTTGATGGACTTGAGCTCCCTGGCTCTTAGCTAATTGTTTCCTTTCTCTTTTCATTGCTGGGCTTATGGAGTAAGCAGAATGGAAGTACCAAGTGAAATGGCAAATGATCTTGGATAAGTCTCAAAAGCAAGGTTGCAGAGGTTTCCTGGAGGCTCAGTCTAGTGTGTAGGACAGCTCCATATGCTCTGGGTAGCTCCTGTGGCCTATCTCACTCAGGTCCTCTGAAACCTTTGTCCTGGAAGCACCTACAATGTATTCAAATACAACACAAAGGTTTCCTCTGAAGTAGTTGCTTAGACCTTGCAATATGGAGGTGGGGAAGCTCAGCCCTTTCCTCCAACTTGAACTTCTAAGAGCAGTTGACAGGGAAACTGGTCCAATGTATACAGCAAGTTGAATGTTAAGCACAATGCATCATGATGATTAAAGGCGCTAGCTGATGGGTGGCTGTAATTTTAAAATAAATAATGGTTTCATGTCCCTTTATTGTTCTGTTTGGAACAATCTGGAATCTGCTAAAATTCTCAGTTCTCAAAGACAGTTTTATAACCTGTGTATTTAGGCATTTCATTCAAGCAATTTAATATTTAAAAGTAGATAAGTGTCATTTTTCCTTTTGTAATTCATGTGGTATCCATTTGTAATTCTAGAAATTTTATTTCCATAAGAAAGCAATTACAAACTCTTAAGTCCAAAAGCTCAAAGTAGAATTTAAATAATAATTATAGAATTCTGGATGTGTTGTTGTTATTGTTTTAAATAGAAGTCAGGGTACATTTTGGACATATAAATTCAGTTAGACATGTTTTCTTTATAGGAGCAATAAATGATTTTCATCCTAGTGACCAATGACCCAGCACCCTCAAAGTGCACCTAAGATAGAATGAAGAAGAGAAAAAGGAGACAGCAACTCATGTACCCAATTTCTGACAAATGATAGAACAAATCTGTTACTCCCCACCACAGTATCAAGTTGATGGGTGTTATTTAGAAGCAGTGGGTGTATTGCATGGTGAGCACCTCTGCATTTGTTATCATTTCCTGGATTGAGTTCTGTAGACTCAGCTATCTAGACTTAATTGTCAGGTTTAAAAATGAGATTTTGAATTCTTCGTTTGCTATTTTTATTTATTTATTTATTTATTTATTTATTTATTTATTCAGATTTTATTTTTGCATACAAGCTGGGGTGCTGGCCAGAGGTGTGGGGCGGCGAGAGGGTTCACCAGAGACAGAGTGGGGAGCAGAACAGGCAGATCAACGGAAAAACACTGCTGAGGGGAGCGGCGGGCGAGGCAGGAGAGGTCCACTGTGCCATGTGGGAATCCCCCCAGCCGGGCATCGAACTCGTGTTGCAGCTGCCGACAGCTCCACAGCGCTGCGTTTAACCCATTGTGCCATCAGGGAAGTCCGTGTTTGCTATTTTTAGAAGGCAGCAATGTGTCCTAATTGTGTGGCTCAAGTAGGGAGAATAAACCATAAGTGTATGCTGATGGCATAAGGCTAAAGATTCTGAGTCAGTGATTTTCAAATTGGGCTCCAGACAACCTTTGAGAGCTAAAAGGTGGGGATTGGGAGGAGATAGTGAGTTTGTGAGCTTGTAGGGTCATTGGATTTTCCATTCTTGCCCATCCTATCAACTGATTTACCTTGAGGCTTCCAGATAAGTGTTTATTGGAAGAATGGCAAGGCCAAAAAGAGTTTGAGTACCACTAAGCTCACCTACTTGTCTCATTTTCCTCAAGGGAAAGTTGAGCCCCAGCATAATGCAGAAAATCACTAATGTTATGTAGTAACCTGGCAGCTCCTATTCCTTAGGTGTCTGTCTCTACAGGCTATTCTAACTGTAACTTCTCTCTTTTTTAAAAAAAGAATATAATTTTCCACTTTAGACTGCCAGATTATAGATAACATTAAGCAATCATTACCATGATAATAGATTTAAAAGTAGAATTAATTTTAAAGGCTCAAGAATGTGTTCACAGGGCCTCCCTGGTGGCGCAGTGGGCTAAGCGTAGCTCTGTGAAGCTATCCAGAGCCTCTGCAACATGAGTTCGATACCTGGCCAGGGAGCTTCCCACATGGTGCAGCAGACCTCTTCTGCCTCGCCTGCTGCTCCCCTCAGCAGTGTATTTCAGTCGATCTGCCTGTTCTGTTCCCCACTCTGTCTCTGGTGAATCCTCTCACCCCCATACCTCTGGCCTATACCTCAGTTTGTGTGCATAAATAAATCTTTAAAAAAAAATGTGTTCACCATCTGTGACACTTTTGGTCATTGTTCACTGTTGAGTTTCAAGGACACCTGCTATGGGAGAAGACACTTGTTTACTTCCATGTACTTTGCCTGTGGGTTCAGTTTTAAAAAGAAATCCCAACTGAGTTGAAAAACAGGCTGTGATTGTGTTGGGAGCCACACCTTTCCAGTCCAGGTGTACACCAGCAACAGTCTGACCGGAGAGCTGCCTCTAAAGGCTTCTCCGATTGAATACATGACTCAGCTGCCTTTTTAAAATATGAGAAGACAACTTTTTTTTTCAATATACCATTCTTTTTTATTTTATTTAGCATCCATTTCTTTTTTTATTTTTTTTATTTTTATTTATTTTTTTATTTTTATTTATGTCTTTTACATTTTGTATTCCCCTTGGGCAGCCCACCACCAATTCACCCGTGATCCATCTCCATGGTCCCCTGTATTCTCCTCTCTTCCATTTTGTGCCCTTATCCTCCCCCCGCCCCCCACCGCCACCGCTGAGTGTCTCTCTCCCACCCGGCCTCCCTATAGTCCTGTTATAAGTGAAACCATTCGATATTTTTCTTTTTCTTTCTGGCTTATTTCACTGAGTATTATTCCCTCTAATTCCATCCATGTCGCTGCAAATTGCATGTGTTTATCTTCTTTCCATGCTGAATAGTATTCCATTGTGTATATGTACCACATCTTCTGGATCCAGTCATCTATTTTTGGACATCTGGGTTGCTTCCATACCTTTGCTATTGTGAATAGTGCCGCAATGAACATACGGGTGCATGTATCCTTTCGCATTAGTGTTTTTGTGTCCTTTGGGTAAATTCCCAAAAGTGGTATTGCTGGGTCGTATGGGAGCTCCATGTTTAGCAATTTGAGGAATCGCCATACAGCTTTCCATAGTGGTTGGACCAGTTCACATTCCCACCAGCAGTGTAGAAGAGTTCCTTTTTCTCCACATCCTTTCCAGCTTTTGTTGTTGCCTGTATTTTTAATGTGTGCCATCCTCTCAGGTGTGAGGTGGTATCTCATAGTGGTTTTGATTTGCATTTCCTTGATTATAAGTGATGTTGAGCATTTTTTCATGTATCTGTTGGCCATTTGCTTTTCCTCTTTGGAGAAGTGCCTTTTGAGCTCTTCTGCCCATTTTTTGACTGGGTTGTTGGCTTTATTTTTGTTGAGTTGTGTGAGTTCCTTGTAAATTTTTGTTACCAGTCCTTTATCAGATGTATTGTGTGCAAAAATCTTTTCCCAGTTGGTAGGGTGTCTGTTAGTTTGGGTTAATGTCTCTTTTGCTGTACAGAAGCTTTTTATTTTGATGTAATCCCATCTGTTTATCTTGTCTTTCACTTCCTTCGCTTTGAGGGATGAGTCTTTCAAGATTTTGCTGAGATGTATGTCGTGTAGAGTTTTGCCTGTATTTTCTTCTATACATTTTATGGTTTCAGGTCTTACATCCAGGTCCTTTATCCATTTT